>JAFLJL010002278.1:83437-137239 GCA_018398815.1 Conus ventricosus | reverse complement strand
CTAAAATTAATCCTTCGACCATTGAAATAACGTGCTAGCAGTTGCAATATCTTTTATGGGGCTGCCTCAACACTTGACATCTACTTGTGGATTCCTGTGCCAGGGCTTTGCAGTATAAGCCTTGTGTGACTTAAGTTCTTGAATAAATTAAGAATATGACCTACCTGGCACACAGAGTTTCTCGTCATCCCATCACATTTCGTAAAACCCGTCAACGCTGATGCATGGTGAAACTGGGAAAAAAATGGAAAAAACTGAAAGGGTGGGGTCCAGGGGCCGCCTAGGTCCCTGCGGGGTCCGAAATTGATGTTTTGAAAAATTCAGACAGTTTTTTCGTGGCCTCTGGTGAAAGGAATTTTTTCCAGAAAACTAACCCTCATATATATATGTTTCTTTTATGTTTTTTTTTCTTTCTTTAAATATTTTTTTTATACTATTATGTGTGTGTGTGTGTGTGTCTCTCTCTGTGCCTTACATTCATGTTGGTGTGTGTGTGTGTGTGTGTCACTGGGGGGGGGTGGGGGGGGGGGGGGGGGGGGGGGGGGGGGGGGGGGGGGGGGGGGGGGCATGGGGCATGGAGGGCTGCTGAAAAAGATTTTACTGAAATTCTCACCTTCATGCTTTTAATATGGTCCGGACTTCTGGCATGCTTCGCTAGCCGAGATTTTCCATTGGATCCATACTTGAGGTCCAAGTTGCACACACGGCAAAACGCTACACCAGGTTTGTTCGTTTTCAAACACCAAACATGATGTTGTCGTTTTTCATCATCTCTCTCTGATGTCCACGAGCAGGAGTTGGGTGTTCCACAGGGGAGTATACTATCTCCTGCCCTCTTTAGTATTAAGATCAACAACATTGTGAAATCAGTTCAGCAGGGTTCAGACTGCTCATTGTTTGTGGATGATTTGCTGTCTACGCAACTGGAAGCCTGTACCCGAGTGTCCAGCGCAGGCTCCAGCTTTGCGTAGATAAAATCCATCGGTGGGGCGGATGAAAACGGTTTCACCTTTTCTGCTACAAAAACCCAGTGTATTCACTTCCATAATTTCCGTCAGTTTTTTCCAGATCCGGAACTTCAAGTAGGGAAATCTCCCATTCCAGCTGTTAAAGAGGGGCCCAAAATTTCTGGAGTCATTTTTGACCAAAACTTAACTTTCTCAGCCATATTAAAAACCTCAAACTGCTTGCCAAAAGGCACTGAATATTCTGCGGGTCGTAGCACACACCGACTGGGGCGCTGATAAGAAAACTTTGTTGCACCTCTACAGAGCCCTGGTCCGTTCCAAACTGGACTACGGTTGTGCTGTGTACGGCTCCGCAAGATCATCTTACCTCAAACTCTTGGACCCTATCCACCATCAAGGGCTTCGTCTCTGTCTTGGAGCGTTCCGCACCACCCCTGTGTACAGCCTGTACGCAGAGGCGGGTGAACCTTCACTGTCCAATCGCAGGCTGAAACTGTCTCTGAATTATTATATCCGACTGTTTTCAGAACCGCAGAATCCTGCCTATGACTGTGTCTTTGACCCTCCGTTCCAAAGTAAGTTTGAAAACAACCCTAAATGTATTCCGCCGTTTGGTCTTCGTATGCAGCCTCACGTGCGGAATGCAGGTCTAGACCTGGGAGTAGTTTCCGATTTTTCCAAGTTTCCGGATCAACCTCCGTGGACCTTTTTCACACCAGAGATTCGTTTCGATCTTGCAGCTTTTCGTAAAGAGCAGACATGCCTACCGTACCGGAATAGCCGTATTTGTTACGGAAAAACATAAAAATCGAGGTTTGTTCCGGACGTTACGGTCAGGGATCGCGTGTTCCGGAAAAAAAAAACAAAAAAAAAAAACGAAATCAAACGAGTGGACAATTTTTCACAGAGGGACAAACCGGATGACGGTTAGGACGCTTGAATTGAAGCGCAGTGCGCATGCTCACACTGCCATATCCGTCGACGAAACAAACCGAACGGAGCCGAGATTCAGACAAAGCGCGCTCGACTATCAAACATGGCTAGCATGAAGACTGCGAAGCGAGTGTGCGAGACAGATGATGATGAACCTCGAAATGGACCCCAGCGGCAGCCGCGAAAAAACAAGATCGCCGTCGGCAAACCTTTCGTAAACAATACAGTGAGAGGTGGTCATGTTTACAAGAAGGACGGAAAGGGGAAAAACTTTTGCTGGTGCACGGTTTGCCAACTAGTTCTCCATCGCACATGGCGGCCAAGATGACTGTCGTCGACATGTCGAATCCAAAAAACACAAGGACTTTGAGATATCTTGTGGTCACACTCGCAAGATTTCTGGATTTTTCACCAGTTCGTCGACCAGCAAAGCAGAATCAACAGATGAAGTGATTCGTGCCGAAGTTATGCTCGTCGACCTTGTTGCTGAACTGAATCTGCCTTTCACCGTTTTGGATACTTCTACAAAAGCGTTCAAACTGATGTTTAAAGACTCAGATGTGGCAAAGAAGTTTCAGTGTGGCAGGAGTAAGGGGACAGCCATTATAAAAGAAATAGCGGCGAAAACAATACAAGACCTCGGACTATGCAGACCTGAAGAGTGCCTACTACAGGTCTCTGAAGTCTGCACAGTGAAAACCATGCATGACATGCAATGTACATAGTGTAAATAAAGGTAAGTTGTTTTTTCTGCCTGAAAGAGAGGGGTTTTGCAGAATTGTTATGGTGTTTGTGTGTGTGAATGTGTGTGTGTGTGAACCTACACACGCGCGGTTGTGTCCACAAAAGGAAGGTTGAGTGTTCCTGAAAATTTTTGAAATTTTCAATTTGTTCCTGATTTTTATAACATCTGTTCCTGATAGTAAGATTTTGGGGTAGGCATGTCTGAAAGAGTCTACCAGCTCTCTGGCGTACAAGGCATTGTATGCTGAGCTCTGTTCGAAATTCCCATCCTGTCAAAAAGTTTTCACTGACGGTTCCAAGTCTGAAGATGGAGTGGCCTGTGCAGCCTACTGCCCTGGGGCTCCTTCTCAGATAATGTTGGAACATATCCATTCAGATGCTTCTGTCTATTCTGCTGAACTTACTGCTCTGGTTCTGGCTTTGAAGATAATCTCACATTCTTCAAAGAGGGACTTTCTGGTTCTGTCGGATTCGCTGTCAGCTTTGGAAGCCATAGCTGGCCGCAACCTTCAGCATCCAGAACTTTTGCATTTCTTTGAACTTTTTAGCAAGTTGAAGGCGGACGGTTACAACATTACTCTTGCTTGGGTTCCTGGTCATGTTGGTATCGGCGGGGAACGAAATGGTTGATCGTTTAGCCAAGAACGCCACAAGAGAGAAACTGTCCAACACTTATATCCCCTGCTCAGATGTGAAACCCAAAATTAACGATTATGTGAGAGACCTCTGGCAAGCGGATTGGAACACACAGACGAATAACAAACTCTTTCAGATCCGTCCAAACCTTAAGGACTTCCTCCCATCTACGTCGGGAGGTCGTAAAGAGGAAACGGTTCTGTGCCGGCTGCACACCGGCCATTCGTATTTTACCCATGCTTACCTTTTAAAGAGTGAAAGAGCTCCGTGGTGCATTCCATGTCATGCGCCACTCACAATGAAACATGTTCTTTTGGAGTGTTGGGACTTGCACGATGTGAGACACAAACATTTTACAGCGGAGTCCATGAAGATCCTGTTCAGGGATGTCCCGCCTGACGTGATCCTTGAGTTTTTGAGAGAGATTAACATTTTTCATCTGATTTAAGATTTTACGGCAGAAAGATTTTTAACAAAGTTTCTGGTGCGTTTGTAGACGATGTCATTTAACGAGATGTGTGAAAGTTTTTTTTTTTTTTTTTTTTTTTTTTTTTTTAAATGACTGGTGAGTTGATTTTAACGTGGTGACAGCCCTGATGTGGCCCTCTGCGGTCGGCTGGGCTATAAGCAACATTATCTTATCTTATCTTTCATCATCTATTTCATTCAGCCAAGCCCCATCGCCACTTATTAGTGATGCTAGCGTCGATCTCCTTAACTGAATCACCTTTTTTAAGATAGGACATTCTCACAGTTTCCAACGAACTCCAAACTCGAAATCTAGATTTCGGCAAATGGTGCTTTATCTTTGTTCCCTAAAATAAAGAGTACTTCCAATTCGGCACTTTTGTTTTATGGTAAGACACATACAATACATAATTTGCGCAATTTTAGAGACTGTTTTGAAATTTTTTTTTTCTTTCAGATTTACTAAAAATGGAAAATTCAGTCTCGAATAATTTCATAAAATGGATTCCGTCCTCAGACAGAAGAAGTTTCACCCATGCTGATGGATTGTCTGAAAAAACAACAAAACAGAACATATTAGCCTTTATTGAAGTTACATAGCTGCCAACTGTTACGGGAAAACCGGGACATATCGTTTTTTTTTAAATTTGTCCCTACTTTCGTTGTTTGCTGGAAAAAATTCCGGTTTACAAGTTTTCAAAAAAAAAAAAAAAAAAAAAAAAAAAGCCCAAAATGAAATATAAGAACGTTTGGCAACTGGTCCGACTGAACAGAAATCGTAAACTCGGAAGTCAGCATGAAAGGGGCATAACTAGGCCCATTCCGCGCATGCGCATAGCTGCTGTTCAAATAAACATGGCGTCTTCAAGTGGTAGCATGGAGAAAACCACAAAACCGAAACGATTCCAGCGGTATCTGCCAGCTTATAAAGACAAGTTTCCATGGGTCACTTCTTGCCCTTCAAAGGGTGAAAAGTTTGCTGTCTGCACCGTGTGTCGATGTCCGGTAAATATTTCACATAAAGGAAGAAATGATCTGGCCGATACAGAAGACCACGAAGCACAAAAAAAAAACCAACGAAGCTGAGGAATCGGCAGCGTCAAAAACTATCCGTCAATCTTCACATGCTATGGGGTGTAGTTGTGAGATCATAAGGCAAAGGGTGAAGTTGATGGAACTTGAAACTGAAGAATGTGGGTGTAGCTGATGGAAGCCAGGACTGTGATGCTGTTGATTGGGAGGGCAGAGCATCTTTTATGTTATCCTACATCAATATGGAAGATAAAAAAGCTTTTTGGGTAAGTCTTATTTTTTTGTGTTTTCTATATTAATCTATACCCTCCGGGGGTTGCGACCTTGTCGTGGGGGAGGGTTTGGTGGTCCAGTGATCCTTAGTTTTGCTGGCGGGGGCATAAATACCTTGGCATAGGCTGTTTTTTTTCACACTGCTTCTAGGCCTGAGAGGTGCAGATGCTGTTTGGCCTAAGCGAAACGTGGTAAGGAGTTGATGCCCCTGGTAGGGCTTCCCATTTCAGATAGGCTAAAGGGTGAGGATCCTGACTAAGAGAAAACCCACCTTTTCCTTTTTCTTGTTTTCTGCCTCCCTTATTTGGCCCTTTTCTATCTTCGCTCCCCTTAAAGTCTTCTTTTCCACACTCCTTTTCTCTCTGTGGTCTCCTTCAGATCCGCCGCGTTTGCCGTGCGGTGCGCCCCTGTGCCGGAGGGGAATGAATCCTGGTGATTGAGAGGGCCAGCGCTCTCAACACATCACTTTGGCTCGGACCTCTCCTAGACAGGAGTACACTTTGGCCCGGGTGTACTAATCGGCTCCCTTCTTGGGGCTGGGTCAAGAGGGGACAGTTCCCCTACTGCCAATTTAAACCCCCTGCATTTGCTCAGCTCTCTGTCCCCGGGAGTTGAGCATGATCAGGGGGATAGGGTTGGTAGTTTCTGTTTGTCGTATATCTCTCCCGAAGCCTGGAAGGGGTCAAGAATTGGTTTCTTGGCCCTGGCCCCTTAGTTGGACTCCAAGGTGGGTGGTAAGGAGAGATGAAATAAAATAAAAACTCATGGCTTTTTCAAAAACAATCCCCCAAAAAAGGGGAAGGCTGCATCCCTATTTCAGGGAATTTTGATTCAGATAGTGATTCCGATATGGGGTACGACAGGGGAAACAGGATTCTGGCTTCCTGGCTCGTGATGGAAGGGACGGAGCAGGAAAAGACCCCCTTTCAGCTCTGAGCCCTTTGCCATACAGAAGGGCTTTCAAGCTTTAGCAGGTGACCCTCGGTCCATCAAGAGGTTGAGGAATGGTTCATTTCTTATTCTGTGTAAATCACCAAAACAATCTGAACAGGCTGCTGAAGGCAAAGAAAATTGTGGACAGGGAGATCAGGATAACTCCCCACAAACAGTTAACTCTCAAAAGGCGTGATTCGCTGCAGGGTTTTATCTGGTGTATCAAGGCCAGAAATTAAACGACTGGCATCCCAGGGTGTGAGGGAGGTGCGCAGGTGACAGTAAAGAAAGGTTCAAGAGAGTGGCCACCAACACCCTCTTTCTGACCTTCTGCAACCCTGTGCTGCCCCCGGGTCATCAAAGTTGGTTTACTTGAATGTTCATGTTCAGTTATATGTTCCGTCCCGCTGAGGTGCTTCAGGTGCCAGAAGTTTGGCCATGTCAGGGACCGCTGTTCAGGCAAGAGTATGGGGTTTGTTTGCTGCAAGGAACCCATGATGGGCCTGTCAAGATCCGGCACATTGTGCTAACTGCGGTGGCAACCTCCCTCCTCTTCACGAAACTGCCCTCTTTGGATTCAGAGAATCCGCTATTCAAAAAAATCAAAACTGAAAAGAAGATCCTTCCTTTTCGAAGCCCCGCAAGCAGGTTGGGGCAGTCAGTCGCCGACAGCTTCTTCAAAATGCTTCGGCCGTAAAGAAAGTTCCTACAGTTTCAACTCGGTCAGTTCTGTCAGACTGAAAACTTTACGTTTTCGAAAAATTGCAAGTACATTGTCGTTCTGTGGTAGCAAGTCCACCACCTCCAACAAAGTGACTGCCCCTGGTGAGCAAAAAATTTCCCCCACCCCTCAGACTGGCCCACAGTCTACAACATCTGCTGCGTCAGATTAAAAAACCAGCAATTCCCCCTCGAACTCCTCTGTCCAGTGCCCGTGCGGGCAAGGGAGTTCAACCCAGTGTGGAGATGGGGAGATAAGGAAGAAACCTCCACCGTCTCCCAAATCCAGACCTCCTTCTTCACCTGTTGGCAGTCGGGCCAGCAGGTCTGAAGACCAACACAGTCCAGTACATACCTCAAAAAAAATTTACACCTTTAGCACCAGACGTGAAGAGATGACCTGATCTCTCTCCTTTCGCCCTCTGCCCCATGGAAAATACAATTTTCCCATTGAATATCCGTGGGACTAAATTCCAACTTTGAGGAGCTGCAGCTTTTGTGCCAATCTAAAAAACCCTTTCCGTCGTGGCTGTTCAGGAAACTCAAATTCAAAGCCAGAAGACCTTACTCTTTCTGGCTTTAATATTCTTTCAAATCCTGCACAACCATCCACGTTGGGATGGTCGGGGGGTGTTGCCCTTCTCATACACAAAATTTCTACTGTAAAAGTCCTGTCGCTCTGTCTACCTCCCTTCAAGCTGTTGTTTGCGAGAGTCACTCTCCACAAGACTGTGACAATCTGTTCTCTTATTTACCTCCTTCTGTCCCGGTTTGTCGTCAGGACCTTGTCAGCTGATAGAGGAACTCCCTCGACCTTTTTTGCTGTTGGGTGACTTTAACGGTCACAACCCTCTTTGGGGTAGTACCGGTCGTCATCAGAGGTCGCTGTTTGAGGATGTCCTTTCGGATTTGGATTGTGTTGTCTGAACGACGGATCTGCAACTTACCTCCATTCTTCCACAGGTTCACTTTCGTGTTTAGATTTGTCGGTTTGTGACCCCTCGCTGGTCCTGGACTATGAGGGTCTGTCCATGACGATTGCACGGAAGTGACCATTTCCCTGTCCTTCTACAACCTGAAATAACTGAACACGTCTCTGTCTCTCAGCATTTAAATTAAATAAGAAAGCAAACGGGGATCTATTTGCAGCCACTATTTCCAAGGAGTTCCAGGACACTGATTTTCTTCAGAGTCCTGACCCAGCTGAATCACTGACTAATACTATGATTAAATGTGCTAAAGCCTGTATTCCAGTGTCTTCCGACAAACTTCAAATCCCCAAAAAACACCCTGGTTTGATTCAGAATGCCAACAAATTTCCAAAAGTAGAAAACGGTCTCAGCGTCAGGTTTTACCAACGACCTTCGGGTCCCAACGCTCGAGCCCATCAGAAACTCCGTGCTAAATCAAGAAAACACTTTTAAAATCAGTAAACGTCGGTCTGGGAGTTTCTGCTCCAGGCTGACATCAAAAAACTTCTAAGAAAAAAGTGTGGAACATCATTAAGAAAATCAAAGGGAAGAACACCTGTCCCATTTGTGAACCATCTCAAGTTTTTGGATTCTTTAATAACAGAGAAGAAAGCAGTTGCTAATCTGCTTGCTTCAACCATTGAAAAGAATTCCTCCTCTTCTAATAAATCGGTCACTTTTGTCAAAACAAAGCCCTAAAAGAAAAATCACCCTGCAACTTTTCATCCGACAAAAATGGAAGACTACAATCTTCCTTTTACTTAAACGAGCTGAAATCTGCCTTACCTCTTGCAGCGATTCCTCTCCAGGTATAGATGAAATCCATTATCAGCTGTTGAAAATCTTCCGCTAGAAGGTCTGAACATACTGCTACAGGTCTACAACCTGTGTGGACTACAGGTTTTTTTCCACCCTTTGGCGAAAAGCCCTCATTATCCCCATCCCCAAACCCGGGAAAAGATCTTTCTAATCCTTCAAATTACCGTCCCATAGCTTTGACCAGCTGTGTTTGTAAATTGATGGAAAAAATGGTCAATGCTAGGCTCATGTGGGAAAATTGAAACCCATGGCCTTTTGGCGAAAGAACAGTGTGGTTTCCGCAAACATCGGACTTACCGTAGACCATTTGATTCGTCTGGAATCTACACTTCGGAACGCCTTTCTGAACAAAAAAGCATGCAGTGGCAATTTCTTTGACTTGGAGAAGGCCTACGATACCACCTGGAAGTCGGGGATACTTCATGATCTCCACGATCTGGTTTTCGAGGTCATCTTCCGCTTTTTATTCAAATTTTTTTTGGCAGAACGACAGTTTCAGGTCCGGTTGGCACCACTCTCTCTGATGTCCACGAGCAGGAGTTGGGGGTTCCACAGGGGAGCATACTATCCCCGCCCTCTTTAGTATTAAGATCAACAACATTGTGAAATCAGTTCAGCAGGGTTCAGAATGCTCATGTTTGTGGATGATTTTGCTGTCTACGCAACTGGAAGCCTGTACCCGAGTGTCCAGCGCAGGCTCCAGCTTTGCGTAGATAAAATCCATCGTGGGCGGATGAAAACGGTTTCACCTTTTCTGCTACAAAAACCCAGTGTATTCACTTCCCTAATTTCCGTCAGTTTTTTCCAGATCCGGAAACTTCAAGTAGGGAAATCTCCATTCCACTGTTAAAGAAGCCAAATTTCTGGGAGTCATTTTTGACCAAAAACTTAACTTTCTCAGCCATATTAAAAACCTCAAAACTGCTTGCCAAAAGGCACTGAATATTCTGCGGGTCGTAGCACACACCGACTGGGGCGCTGATAAGAAAACTTTGTTGCACCTCTACAGAGCCCTGGTCCGTTCTAAACTGGACTACGGTTTTGCTGTGTACGGCTCCGCAAGATCATCTTACTCAACTCTTGGACCCTATCCACCATCAAGGGCTTCGTCTCCCGTCTTGGAGCGTTCCGCACCACCCCTGTGTACAGCCTGTACGCAAAAGGCAGGTGAACCTTCACTGTCCAATCGCAGGCTGAAACTGTCTTTGAATTATTACATCCGACTGTTCTCAGAACCGCAAAATCCTGCCTATGACTGTGTTTTTGACCCTCCGTTCCAAAGTAAGTTTGAAAATAACCCGAAATGTATTCCGCCGTTTGGGCTTCGTATGCAGCCTCACGTGCGGAATGCAGGTATTTGACCTGGGAGTAGTTTCCGATTTTTCCAAGTTTCGGTCAACCTCCATGGACCTTTTCACCCAGAGAAATTTGTTTCGATCTGCAGCTTTCCCTAAGGAGTCTACCAGCTCTCTGGCGTACAAGGCTTTGTATGCCAGCTCTGTTCCAAATTCCATCCTATCAAAAAGTTTTCACTGACGGTTCCAAGTCTGAGGATGGAGTGGCCTGTGCAGCCTACTGCCCCGGGCTCCTTCCCCAGATATTGTTGGAACATATACATTCAGATGCTTCTGTCTATTCTGCTGAACTTACTGCTCTAGTACTGGCTTTGAAGATAATCTCCCATTCTTCGAGGAGGGACTTCTGGTTTTTGTCGGATTCGCTTGTCAGCTTTGGAGGCCATAGCTGGCCGCAACCTTCAGCATCCAAACTTTTACTTTTTTTGAACTTTTTTTGCAAGTTGAAGGCGGACGGTTACAACATTATCTTGCTTTGGTTCCTGGCCATGTTGGCCATCGGCGGGAACGAAATGGTTGATCGTTTAGCCAAGAACGCCACAAGAGAGAAACGTCCAACACTTATATCCCCTGCTCAGATGTAAACCCAAAATTTAAAGATTATGTGAAGACCTCTGGCGGAGGATTGGAACACACAGAGAATAACAAACTCTTTCAGAATCCGTCCAAACCTTAAAGACTTCCTTCCCATCTACGTCGGGTGGTCGTAAAGAGGAAAAGGTTCTGTGCCGGCTGCACACGGCCATTCGTATTTTACCCATTTTACCTTTTTAAAGAGTGAAGAAGCTCCGTGGTGCATTCCATGTCATGCACCACTCACAATGAAACATGTTCTTTAGAGTGTTGGGACTTGCACGATGTGAGACACAAACATTTTACAGCGGAGTCCATGAAGATCCTGTTCAGGGATGTCCCGCCTGACGTGATCCTTGGGTTTTTGCGAGAAATTAACATTTTTCATCTGATTTGAGATTTTACGGAAGAAGGGTTTTTAACAAAGTTTCTGGTTTTGTTTGTAGACGATGTCATTTAACGAGATGTGTGAAAGTTTTTTTTTTTTTTTTTTTTTTTTTTTTTTTTTTTTTTTTTAAATGACTGGTGATTGATTTAAGGGGGGACAGCCCTGATGTGGCCCTCTGCGGGCGGCTGGGCTATAAGCAACATTATCTTATCTTATATTAATCTATAGAAAAAAATATGGTGGCTACCTACATAAGAGGGTTTTTTTTACACAAAATATTGCAAATTTTATGCAACGTACTAAAATGCATGCTTTGATATGGTTTAATAATAGGCTTGCTTTTGATTAGTTTTCTATCAGGAGATGAAAAATATGCCTGTCAGAGTGTAAAAAAGGCTTCAGCTTCTGCTCCCCCGGTAAATAAAGGTACCTTACTTTCAAGCCAAATGGTAATAGTTTGCTGGATGAAGACTCTCCTTCAACAGCATTTATTGTTTGTTTTTTGATTGCTTGTACTGGTTTTAGACCCGTTAATTTAAATTCTTCATTATTCATTGCACGTAGAACTGAGGGCAGTCTTCTAACCCATTCTGTGTTGCGAGAATTGCAATCAGCTCTCTGTGATACTGTAGGAGAAAAGCCTTTCAGATAACTGTTTTGTTAAAGTTTTCCAACTAAAGCCTGTGATCTGTGAACTCCCGAATGCCTCTTTAATGGTAACTCTATGTTTTAACAATAATTGATTCACTCGCCTTTAAATTCTTTTCCATCATCGACTTGAATCATGCGAGGATAAGTTAGCGGGCCTCGTTGATATATCAGTTGTATGGCAACAGCAACAGCAGAAGCACTCTTTTGTGTTAATGGTTCCGCATCTTTGTATCTTGAAGCTACGTCAATGAACTGTAAGTGCGTACTTAAATCTTTTTCGTCTAATCGTATCATGGGTAAATATAGAAGATCCATTTGATGGGTGTCGTTCGGTATTGTATTCACAAAGTGAGGTCTCTGTATTCGTCTAGGCGCAGGTAAATAAATTTGCCAAATCGCTTGTTTAGATAACCATTCCTTTGCTGTTTGTTCACTGACTCCCGCTGCTTGCTTAGCTTTTTGATTGCCGCGATTCCCTTCCAATATCCTTTAGGCGAATAATAGATTTTGTTCATTTTTTATTCAGCCAATATTATGCGCAACAAAATACACAACGTCATACCAAAGACGATAAACACATTTCTTGCATCTTTTGTTTTCTGACGGCTGATAAAAGTCACTGAATTTTGGTGGGGCAATGTTTCGATTGGTTTGCCTGTTACAAGATAATATTCTTTTATTGCTTGATCAACATCTTTAAATGTGTAAGCTGCATGTCCCTGTTTTTTCAGTTTTGTTATTAATAAAATCTAACTGCTCAATTCTCTGCTTTTCATAGTGATCTTGTGCTGCGGCTAGTTGCTCCATAGCTTTGTTATGTCTTTTTCTTTCTCGCCGTCACCCGCAGTTTACTAAACGCGTAATTACCTCCGCTAAAAGCAAGCGCATTAACCACAGCGCCACCAAATCATCATTACGAGTGAAGCCATTTTTAATGTATTTTTTAAATTTACATATTGATACT
The DNA here is from genome assembly GCA_018398815.1 of Conus ventricosus. NCBI lineage: Eukaryota > Metazoa > Mollusca > Gastropoda > Neogastropoda > Conidae > Conus > Conus ventricosus. Next base: position 124,811 of record JAFLJL010002278.1, on the reverse strand, counting down.
GTCTGGAATTATTCCTTGCTTAACTAGAAAATCTTTCGTAGCAAATGAAGCTGCAATGATAACAATCAGTTTTGCTGAGTCTTCAAAGTCTAGTTTGCCAAGATCTGCTGGTTTTATTTTAACAGCTTTTACCAAGCATTGTGTATCCTACACTCAGACCTCCAATAACAGCAAATGGTATACAAGGTTGATAACAGTTTTTTCGGTGCTCATTTTTAGAAAATAAAATAATTATAATTAATAAAAAAACATGAACAGCGATGATCTCCTAAACCTTCCTGAACTTATGATTACAAATGATCAAGTTGATGACCAAGATATTATGCCCAAAAAGAAAGGTTGTATTCTTAGCGGCGTGTGGAAAAACAAAACAGTTCCTCGAAATGAATCAGCATAGAACAGATTCAACAGATGTCGCCACAAGACATTTTAAAGTATCATAACAGGTATGAATCGCAACTAGGATCGAGAATGGTAAAAAGTGTCGGGCAAACGGTTCTTAGTTTGTACACTAAACTAGTCAGTAGATTTGCGCCTATTGATTCTGAACAAGATTTTATGTATGATTTAACGCAGGATCCAGTTTTAACAAAGTCATTAGAGTCTCTGGGTGTGATCTGTATTACAGATTTGGAACATTATTATCGCAAGTGATCGCAGGATTAATTATTTTTAATCATATAGATTTTGTTACCCTTCAAAATGACCGAGCCAGAAAATCAGCAGAATCAGAAAACATTGAATCGGGTGGAGAAAGCGACCAGTAAAAAGCCTCCTCATCCTGGGCGTGTTGAAGCAGGAAAAAGATTAGCAGAGTGGAACAGACAAAAAAAATCAATGTTACAGAATAGAACTCATAATGAAAACATAACACCGCCAACGCCAACAGTTTGTTTCAATGCCTGCTATAAAAACGTCAGAACAAGAACAAGTTGATTCAAGGCCTACAACGCCAAAGTCTTCATGGAATATTGTACTTAAAGCAATTGTCATTTTTGGCGGCATTGCTGCTGGGGGCGGTTATTACGGTTATAAAATATAAAAAACAATGGCAACAAAAACCAAGCATCCAAACAATCTCCGCCACTAAATACAGAAGCCGAACACAAAAGTATGCCAAAACCGCCAACAACAAAAGATCATTTTGATCCATTTCAAATGCAATAATACTTTAAAAACTTAATTAAAAAAAAATTTGTTTCTTTGATAAAAATAGATCATGGCGGATTATTATTTGTTTAAAATGATGAAGTCAATAAATAAAGACATGGAGTCTATAAAAGACATTTCCATAGACCAGAATTGTAATCAATGTGGTTGCTTACAATGTAAGAACTTCATTAAGATCTATGCTGACCAATCTCGCGCCAAGGGCGCTGAGCAAGACATCCTCGACGATGACGCGTTTTTTTAGGCGTATGTGTACTATATTAGACATCTACTATTTAAGACAAAAACATAGATTGTATTGTTTTTTTTGATAATTATAAGATAACTTGAATAAGAACTTGGTTGTACTTAAGAGGATGACTTAATTACAATCTTGAGGTGACTTGAGTAAGAACTTGAGGTGACTTGGGGGATGACTTAAGTAAGAACTTAGAAGTGACTTGGAGGATGACTTGAGTAAGAACTTAGAAGTGACTTGAGGATAACTTAAGGATAACTTGAGTAAGAACTTAGAAGTGACTTGAGTAAGAACTTGAGTAAGAACTTAGAAGTGACTTGGGTAACTTGAGTGTGTTCATGCTGGGGGGGGGTGGGCGGGGTGGGGTGGGGGGGGTGAGTAGGGTGGGGTGTGCAGCGACAACAACAACAGCATATATACAAGCACAATCGCACGCAACACGCACAAACATTTAAGAAATAGGAGGTGCTTGCATGGAAATGCGAAAGGTTTTATGGTTTTCGCTTGAGCGCGTAATTCAAGACGGCTGTCGTCTCTCTGTCAACTGAAGATTATTCAAAGCGCCACCAAGTGCATTTATCAAAAGCTGATTTAATAAACAAACAGTTTGAATAAAGACACTCTGTGGCCGCCTGAAAAGGCAGCCAAAAAAGTTGAAGCAGACGTTGAAGCAAAGCAGTGAAACAGGCAGTGAAGCAAACGTTGAAGCACAGCACGTCTAAACAGGCAAACACAACAGCAAAATGTCATTTCACTATATACAAAGTCACGGGGCAGCAACAAGAACGCCAGTGAATCAGCAGTGTTCCAATAACAAGTTGACCTATTTGAGCGCTACAGGCAGTTGCGCGACCTACTTCAGTGTTACAAGCAATGACAAGTATTGCTATGTTTCGCTGGTTCTACTCTTGTGATAATTGCTGTGCAGAGTCGGGAACCATTGATGTGGGTATTTTCTCGGCCCAGTAGTTCCGAGCCCGGTTATGCATAACCGTTATTTTTAGAATCATGTCATTTCCCCTTGCTGGGTGGTTTGTGACAGGTGCTCTACTGTGAATGTTGCTGCTCCAAGTCGGCTGGCACATGTGGGATCTGTTTCCAGTAGTTGGCATATTCTGGAACCTGCAGCATGACTTTAATTGCGTTCAGTTACTGAAGAAAAAGTTTAAAGGAAGCCCAACACAAAAAACTGTTAAATCCAAAAAGTACACTTGCAAGTGCACGCAGTTTTCTAGCGTGGTCATCAGAATATCCAGTTTTTTCCTTCAACAGTCTCCCCAATGTTGCTGTATTTCCCCTGTTTTTGCCGATTCTCATGCCAGTCTTTACACAAATTAAAAAAATTCCCAAATTGAATGTAGATCATGATAGTTTGTGCATCTTGCCTTCGAATGTTCCCGACCCCTCTTTTCAGTCTGTTGATGATTTCATCTTCACTTTCAGCGTTGTTAAATAAGCTATCTGTAAATACCTCTCTTGTTATTTTTTTTCCGATGTCAGCTTTGTTTGCAAGAAAGTATTCATGAAGTTCTGCTGGAGTTGAAAATTCTTTCCTGCTCTTTTGATTGTACCTTCCTTTCTTTGAATAAAGCTTCAAGTTTTCTTTTGGGTTTTATTGGCAGTTTCTGCGGTCCATGCAGTTGAGCTTGGTAACAACATCTTTCATTTTTCCAAAGTAAACAAATATTCATGCAACAGCAGCTTTTCTTCCTCAGTCCAATTGTAAGCAGATAGAGGTGGCAATGTAGTAGATGCAGTAGATGACTGAGGTATTGGTTGTTGAGTAGGTTCAGTATCATGATTGGGAAAATAAGTGACGTTTCTTGAATAGAATAATCCAACAGAGCTTGATATGCAGCGTTTGAAACTCTAATTTCCTGTGCTAATTCTTGTGAAGAAGGACTACCTAGTAAATCCCTCTCTTCTTCTGAAAAAATGCTATCTTGAGACATGGAATCAATCAGCAAAGTTTAAAAGTCACAACGCTTTCCTGACTGGAAATCACACACAGTCACGTCTGCACAGCAACACCAACCCAATGTGAAAAAAAGAAGACAGCTAGGTTCAGTTGCTAACAGCACAAGCGCTGGGCGGAAATGTCGTCATGTCCAGTCACGCAGTATTGCACTTGCCAAGTCATAAGACCCAAGAGCGCAAATTAAGTAATCAGGTGTCGACCTAATGACAGACCTCAGCAGTATTCTGATAGTGCGGATTCCTTAGGCAGGTCGACAATTACTTGCTTGAGGGTCTGCGACAAAAGTCTTGTGGGTGAAATACCACTCTGCCATTTCCTGAAGGCGAACGCTTAGAATTTCCCTTGCCCATAGATCAGGGATGAAAACACCTCCGCCGTTCCGCCGTCTCAGCCGTTATTTTTTTCGCATCTCCGCCGAAAGAAAAAGTCTCCGCCGAAAAATTATTCGAAGAATGATGCTCAGAAACGATCCCCAACTTGTCTGCACAGCGAATTTCTTCTCTGTCGGTAATGTTCTCAAACGGCGTAGTTCTCATTCTGTTTCCTTCCAGTATCATTTCTCATCATGGCGTCGATTCACAGTAAGAGTTTGCCGCCAGTGTGTGCAGACAAAACAAAAAAGACGAAAGAAGTATGTGAACCACTAGAAGACCGAGTGGCAGCAGAAGGACGTGTGTGACCGCAGAGTCGCGGATGTAATAAGAAAACATGACAAAGACGGCGAATTTGAGTGTTTTGCAAGCCTTGCCAAAAACGTGTCTACTTTGGTAGTCGTGGCTTTGTGGCAATCAGAGATCACATCGAGCGTCCCAGTCACCAACAGAAAATGTGTGTTTCCCACACCATTACAGCATGTTTTCAGATCATTGGGTATGCAACAATCTACGTTAATTTCCAAAGATAGTTTGACTCCTACTCTAAGTACTTCCACTCGTAGAGTCTTCAAAGCAAGGGAAAAAACGTCAGAGTGACGAAAAGAATATAAAAGAACAAATGACATCAAAATAAACTGATGTCACAACAGTATTGTGTAACACTTTCCCCCTGGTATAATGCAAACGTTTGCTACATTTGTTAGGTGTCTGCTAACAGCACCCTATGAAATCCTTTTCCAACAGCCCCACTCCCCCCACTACCTATATACTTCCTCTACTCCTCCTTCTCCCCAACCCCCACCCTCACCCACAACACACATACCCCACACACTTCGCCCCCTCCCCCCCCCACCCCCGTCCCCACCTCACACACATACACACCCCCACCACACACACACACACACACCCACCACACACACACACACTTGTCAAGAGGGGGGGGGGGGATATGATTAGTTGTAAGAGGGAAGTTGGGGGGGGGGGGGGGTGTACTGTTGTGACATCAGTTTGTTTTGATGTCATTTGTTCTTTTTCGTGTTTAGTTTCCTGACAAAGGGTCTAAGGCCCAAAAGCTTCAGTTTTTTTTTTAAAGGACTTCAAAGTAATCATTTTTCATATTGTTTTATTGAAGTCCAGCAGTCGTTTTCATACATATGATTTACTTAGTTTGATTTCCCACTCTGATTTACTTATCTACAGGCCTTATTCTTTATGTCCTGAAAGCACTGTTTGTCAAATTTTCTTTAGCTAGAGTTCTGAGGATTCATCATACTAAATGTTTGTTTCAATTGATATAGTTTCTTTCCACATCAGTCTCAGTCTTCATGGTGTTGAAAGCTGTTCTATAGAATGAGTTGTTTAGAAGCAAGAAAGTGATTTCTAAAGATTTTTATGCCATATTTAATACAAAATATGCTTCAGCTTCAGGGGCGCCGCCCCCTCACCCCCGCCGGGCTGTTGCCCATGTACCCACTGGGGTCCCATGGTGAACCCCCAGATCCCCGCCAATCTCCTCTTTTTTTTAAAAACTGTTTTCATCCCTGATAGATACAGCTGTCCGCATTCATTTTCAAGATGTGAAGACACCTGGGGGAAGCAGTTGACATACTTGAGGAGGAAGTCCTTCAGCCAGCTATTCTGGATCTCTGCTTGGCGTCGTGGGTTTTTAACTTCCTTCACGTGTTTGTTTGTCAAGAAGGCTGGAAAAAAAAAAAAACTAACTCTTTTAAGTACATTAGTGGAGTTTTTAGCATTATATTGTAATCATTTTTTTAAAATTCACAGCATAATTTTTATTTCACAGCGTAATCTGAAATAAAATATTTGAATTTTTCTTCTTTTTCGTACCATCATCATCGTGATTCACCAAGTAGTCTGAAAGTAGTATAGCATGTTAAAATCGACCCCGATGGGGATGGAATGTATGACATCATAGGAAGTGACATCAGCAGAAGTGACATCATCCGGAAATGACGCGAGAAGGGAAGTGACATCATCCCGGAAGTGTCACAGGAAGTGACATCACAGGAAATTACATCAGTGGAAATGATGTTATACCGGAAGGTCACTTTCGTGTTGTGACCTTAAAGTGGAAACGAAATGGCCCTGACCTCATTGACTACGTGGTTGTGTCGGAGTATGGTTTGGTAAGGGGCAGCCACTCCCCCGCGTCACCCAAATTAGTCGAGCGTGAGAAAAGAGGGCGGGTTCCCAAAAAAAAAAAAAAAAAAAAACAGTCGAGGGTTGAAGCAACTGGAGCGTGAGTCGGACGGGGGAAGGGTTACTGAGAACGTGACCCCAGATACAAATGAGTTTATCTCAGTGAAAAAAGTATCCATAACAGACGTGAAAGAGGAAGTGACTGATAAGTAATAAATTATCCAAAACAAAAGCAAGAAAAACATTTTTTATTATTGCTCCCTCTGTTTTTATCTCTACCAGCTATCGACTAGCTGATACAGGACAACATTAGGCAATTTTTGTTTTGTTTTGTTATTTTAACACAAATCATTACATGAAAACAAAAAGAAAAATTAAATTAAAGGGGTTCAGTGCTGATTCCATCCTCTTGAAGTCGTCTCTTGATGTAGAAGAAAGAAAGGGCATCTCTACGCTGATGGTAGGTGTAGACTGTCTTTCCATCCGTCCTGAAGCTCTTGTTGATTCCGCCTCCGTTGGTCAGAGTTTCTAGCACTTTGAGATAGTGAGTCTTGGTGAGCTCGTTCTGTTTTTTGTTTAGTCCTTTGCAGCTGAGTTTGTCACTCAAGTCTCCGAAGCAGTAGTAGGTCTTGGAGCATAATGCCACGATCCCGTCACCTTCATATTCCGTCTTGAAGAGGCCCGAGTGCGTTTGTCAAACTTTTGACGAGCCTTACAGCAGGAGGAGCGGAATCCCAAGGCACTCGTCCGCGGACACTGGCATCCACAAACTCACGATGGTGCGTGTCGCAGGCCGGGGAAGGAAACCACCGGAGATATTCTGATAGAATGCTCAGCGGAGTTCAGGCTGGACAGCTCTTCCAAGGTAGGGTGTGCTGAGGACCATATACAAAGAGTCTGTGTCCATTTCGCAGAGCTGATGATTTCCGCGGATACAAACTTGTCCAAGCAATCGTAGTACAACTGGAGTATTCTCAACTTGGCGTACTGATAAACGAAATAGCCAATGTGGTTTGGTAAATTCCACACAAGTTTTGATTTGGCCAGTTCCACCTTGTGCATGTTCTCTGTCAACGGAGTCAGTTTCTGAAAGAGAGGTTCGTTGATGAGCTTTTGCGCTTTTTCTCCATCAACGTAGGACACGTCAGTGTGCTTTGCGGTGTTGGTGATGGTTTTCCCGTATGCAGAGTTTCCCAGCAATTTAAAAGTTTCAGCCAGAATGGATTTGGAAGGATTCTGATCTCCTTGACGACGAGCGTTGGACACAGTTTCACCAAACTGTTGAAAGCAGGCTTGGGGCTTGTGTTCGACAACTTTTTTTTTTGGAACGTGGGCAGCACCAACAGTTCATCAATTGTTTTTGCTTTCTGAGCTGGAAAAGTCAGTGACCTTGAAGATGGAGACTGTTGCTCTGGAAAAAGTTGTGATGTGGAAGGCTGGATGACCTGGGCTGGAGCAGCAGGCTGAGAGGTGGAAGGCTGGATGACCTGGGCTGGAGCAGCAGGCTGAGAGGTGGAAGGCTGGATGACCTGGGCTGGAGCAACAGCTGAGACGCTCTGAAGTAGGCACACTCTGAATCCGCTCGATCGCGCATCTGTTGTCCCTGTCTCGAAGACTTTCCCTTGAATGTGCAGCCTTTTGCAATGCCCCAAGTCCTGCCTGTGTGCCAGAACATAGTTTGTCATTTCTGTCACTCCTGCCAGATTAAACAGTTTTGATATGCTGTAGTAGGCCGTTGACGCTTGAGGCTACAGACAGCTTCCATCTTCAAGCTGAGTCCTCATCATTCTGAAACACACAAATAACTCCCCACATGTTAGAATAATGTCACAGTATCACAAATTTCTCACTTTTAAACGTCTCGAAAACATGTTACATCACTATTTGGTCGTATTTTTAATTCATTCTGCAATTTAATTAACTGCATGTCAGTTACAAGTTTTGATACTTCCTTTTCTGATTGCTGTAGATACTTACAAGTAATAAGGGTAAGATTTAATTACATGTAGACTGAGTTAAGATAAAATACCGGCTTACGAATTCTACTGTCCCTCAGTCTCGCCGGCCTTTTTTAAATTTAATATTCTGAGTAAACTGGGCCCTGATTTCTTTGCAGACGGCATATTCACATTTACCAACCTTTTCTCTTTATTTCACCTCCTTCTGTCCCGGTTTGTCGTCGGACCTGTCAATATGATAGAAGAACTTCTCGACATTTTTTGATGGTTGGGTGGACTTTTACGGTCTCAATCCTTTCTTTGAGTGGTAGTGTCCATTTCGTCTTCCTGAGGTCTGCTAATTGAGGTTGTCCTTTCGGATTTCGCTTTGTTTTGTATGAAGACGGATCTGCAACTCTTCCGCCACTCTTCACAGTTCACTTCGTGTTTAGATTTGTCGGTTTGTGACCCCTCGCTGTGTCCTGGGGTCTTTGAGTGGTCTGTCCATGACGTTCTGCACGGATGTGACCATTTCCTGTCTTACTTCAACCTGTCATAAGCTGATCACCGGTCTCTTGCTTTCTCAACTTATAAATGTCTAGAAGCAAACGGGGATCTATTTGCAACCACTTTTCTACAAGTATTCCAGGACCATGATTTTCTTCAGAGTCCGAGAACCCAGCTGTTTCACTGACTAACACTGTGTTCTTGAGTGCTAATAGCTTGTATTCCAGTGTCTTCCACGATAAACTTCAAATGCAAAATCACCCTGGTTCGATTCAGATGCCAACAAATTTCCTTCAGTTAGATAAACGGCTCAGGACCGTCTGGTGTTGTTACCAACGACCTTCGGAGTCCCAACGCTAGGAGCCCTTCAAAAACGCGTTGTAAATCTAGACCCTTTTTAAATCAGTAAACGTCGGTCCTGGTGATGCTTCTGCTCCAGCTGACATCAAAAACTTCCATGAATAATGTGTGGATACATCATTAAGATTAATCTAAGGGAAGAACACCTGTCACTATGTGAACCATCTCAGTTTTCGGAATCTTTTATTACAGAGATAGATAGCAGTTGCTAATCTGCTATTGCTTCTACCATGATATAGTATTCATCCTCTTCTAATAATCAGCTCACTTTTGTCAAAAAACATTGCCCTTTAAGATAAATCTCCTGATTCTTTTTGTTCCGACAACATGGAGGAATACAATCTTCTTTCTCGTTAACACGTGCTGTAATCTGCCTTGTTTCTTGCAGCGTTTCCTCTCCGGGTATAGATGGTAAAAATCCAGTATAAGCTGTTGTAATCATCTTTCCGCTAGAAGGTCTGTACATACTTGCTACAGGTTGCTTCCATGTGTGGACTACAGGTTTTTTTTCCACCCTCTCCTCGGCAGTAAAGCCCTCATTATTCACTTCCCCAAACCTGGATTAAGATCTTTTAATCCTTCAATAAATTTTCCCGTCCCTTAGCTTTGACCAGCTGTGTTTGTAAATATCATACTGCTGTAGCAAAAAAATGGTCAATGCTTGGCTCAGTGGAAACTTGTTTACCGATGGCTATTTTGGCGAATGTCAGTTGTGGTTTCCGCAAATACATTGGCTCGTTGACCATTTGATTAGTCTGGGAATCTAACTTCGGAACACGCCTTTTGATAACATACGCATGACAGTGGCAATTTTCTTTGGACTTGGAGAAGAAGGCTACGATTCCACTGGAAGTCGGGGATCTTCATGATCTCCTCGATCTGGGTTTTCGAGGTCTTCTTCCGCTTTGATTCAAATTTTTTGGCAGTAACCGACTGTTTAAGGTCCGGGTTGGCACCACTCTCTCTGTTGTCCACGTGGCAGGGTTGGGTGTTCCACAGGGGAAGCATACTTTCTCCTGCTTTTAGTTTTAAGATCAACACATTGTTCAAATCTGTTCTGAGGGTTCAGGGGGGACTGCTCATTGTTTGTGGATGATTTGCTGTCTACGACAACTGGAAGCTGTTCACGAGGTCAGCGCAGGCTCCAGCTTTGCGTAGATAAAATCATCGGTGGGCGGATGATGAAACGGTTTTTTCACTTTTCTGCTACCAAACCCAGTGTATTCACTTCCTTAATTTCCGTCAGTTTTTTCCAGATACGGAACTTTCAAGTAGGGAAATCTCCCATCCAGCTGTTTTATAAGTGGCCAATATTTCTGGGGAGTCATTTTTGCCATAAAACTTAATTTCTCAGCCATATTATTAACCTCAAATAATGCTCTTGCCTAAAGGACACTATAACGGAATATTTCTGCGGGGTCGTAGCACTCACCGACTGGGGCGTGATTGAAATCTTTGTGGCACCTCTACAGAGCCCATGGTCCGTTCCAAACTGGGACTACGGTTGTGTGGTGTACGGCTCCGCAAGATCCTATTACCTCAAACTCTTGGACCCTTTCCAAACATCAAGGCTTCGTCTCTGTTTGGAGTGTTCCGAACACACTGTGTACTGCCTGTCGACCGTGCGCCGCGGTGAACCTTCACTGTCCAATGCAGCTGTAACTGTCTCTGAAGTATATATCGACTGTTTTCTGAACCGCAGAATACTGCTCTTTGATGTGTCTTTGACCCTCGTTCCAAAGTATAGTTTGAAAAAACCTTAAATGTTATTCCGCCTGTTTGGTATTCGTATGCAGTACCACTGTGCGGAATGCAGGTCTAGACCGGGAGTTGAGGTTGTTTCCGATTTTTCCAAGTTTCCGGATCAACCTATGTGGACCTTTTTAACACCAGAGGATTCGTTTCGATCTTGCAGCTTTTCGTAAAGAGTATACTGCTCTCTGGCGTACATGGCATGTATGATGAGCTTTTTCCTGTTCGGAAAATTCCCATCTGTCAAAAGTTTTCACTTGACGGTTCCAAGTCTGTAGATGGAGTGGCAGGTGCTGCCTATGAAACTGGGGCTCCTTCTCAGATAATGTATGGAACATATCCTTTAGTTGTTCTGTCTATTCTGCTGAACTTACTGCTCTGGTTACTGGCCTTTGTAGATAAACTCACATTCTTCAATGTGGGACTTTCTGGTTGCTGTCGGATTCGATGTCAGCTTTGGTAATGCCTTTGCTGGCCGCATCCTTCAGATCCAGAACTTTTGCATTTCTTAGACTTTTTAGCAAGTTGTTAGGCGGACGGTTACAACATTTACATCTTGCTTGGATGCCTGGTTCATGTTGGTATCGGCGGGAACGAAATGGTTGATCGTTTAGCAAGAACGCCACAAGAGAGAATCTGTCCAAACTTATATCCCCTGCTCAGATGTGAATCCCAAATTAAGATTCATGTGAGAGACCTCTGCTAGGTGGATTGGAACTCACAGACGAATAAACTAATCTTTCAGTTCGTTCCAAACCTAAGGAATTCCTCCCAACATACGTCGGGTGGTCTTAAATAGAGGAAACGGTTCTGTGCGGCTGCACCACCGGCCACATTCGTTTTTACCCATTTTTACCTTTTAAAGAGTGAAGATGCTCCGTGGTGCATTCCATGTCATCAGCGCCTCTCACAATGAAACATGTTCTTTTGGTTGTTGGCCCTTGGACTTGCACGTTGTGAGACACAAACAGCTTTTTCAGCGGAGTCCTGAAGATTCATGTTCAGGGTTGTCCCGACTGACGTGATCTTGAGTTTTTGAGAGAGATTATCATTTTTCATTGATTTTAAGATTTTACGGCAATGGATAAGGTAAGATTTTAACAATGTTTCTGGTGTCGTTTGTTGACGATGTCATTTAACAGGAGATGCTGTGATTGTTTTTTTTTTTTTTTTTTTTTTTTTTTTTTTAATGGCTGGGTGAGTTGATTTTAACGTCTCTGGTGACAGCCTGTTTGGCACTCTAGCCGGTCGGATGGGCTTTAAGAAACTGTATGTATTCTTATCGTATGATGTGTAATAAAGTATTACATTGAGAACATTGTCATGTTTACTGTTACAAGTTTTTTCCCTTGTGATTGTGGGCATGAATGAGTGAGTGAAGTAATGATTACATTCACAAAGGAAATCAGTGTCATGGCAGTTATATTCATATTTGCTTGTGTGTTGGATTCCCATTTTCTCAGTAGTTTTCGATTCAGAAGGCATATTTTTTGTTTTTTCTCCCCAAAGACATCAGCAGTCAATTCTAAGATTTTTATTAATGTACCACTTAATATGTGCATGACTCTGACTGCAAGTCTTGAATCCGGCTGTTCTATCCGCAGATCTGTACGACGGTTTTTGTTCACTGCAAATGAGTATGATTTCGCACTGTGTTTGAAAGTTGGGGATTCATAATATGCTTTGCAATTAATGCATGCATGCATGCAGATGGCATTCTAGCTTTTGAATAGTGTGTGTGTGTGTGTTTGTGTGTGGGAAGGTGGTGGGATAAGTGCATGATCCACTTGTGGAAACCTCCCCCTCCGCATCTTCTGTGGCCTGATATACTGTGGACTAATAGGATTGCATTAGCAATACCTTTGGTTCATATCTTAACCATTTTATGTCTTGGACGGGCAGATGTTTATAATGCTGTTTCACTTACTCTTGTTACCTCTTTAATGTTCTTTTGGTCTGGCTTGTCTTGTTAAACACTCACACACACACACAACTCACACACACACACACACTCACAATCACATCACACAACACTCACACACATAACACACACTTTTCGGCGATTGGACGTTCTTTGGTGGGATGTGTATTTCCTTGTACTTTGCAGAAGACTGAAAATGCACATAAAATGTAATGCATGTTCATCTTTTTACATAATTTTATATTATTGGTCAGTTGTTGAGGAATAAAGTAAAATAAAATTCAAAAGCAATTGTCTCCATAAGGGATAGAATACAGTATAGAATTATCTCATTACCACTCATCTTTTTTTCGGGCCACATGGACTTTTTCTATAGAGGTTAAAAACATAATCAATGCAATATGTAATTCCATCTTCGGTGCTGGTCAGGGGCAAAGATAATTGACGTTCGATAATATCTTCGCAATTTCTGACATCATATGTGTGATGTCATTCCACAAGGGTACAAATATAAAAATGGGGGGGGGGGGTGGTGGGGGGGAGAAGGGGTTTGCAAGTTGGGTGGGTGTCTGTGATGTAGTTTTTCTGTAACCTTGATATCTCCAATAAACAATCTACTATCTAGCTTCATTATATCACAATGAATCTGCGACATAGTCTGCCTGTGTATGTGATGGCCTCATTAAAGAAAACTGTCTCCCTGAATAGTAAATTTCCTGGCAATTCTCAATGTTGTTTACTGGTAATTCTGGATAGGGTTGTTACAATATTTGTCTTAACATTTACATCCTATTTGGCACCCTTGTATCACTATTTTGTGGTCCTTATCATTTTTGCTTTGAATAAGTTCTGAAGCTTTTGTTTCACTGTATGCTTTTGCCAACTCTGCTTCATGCAAGGTCATCCTTCTGTATGCTGAAGGAAATGTCGCATTATTGGCTTTTCGCTTTTGGAACATGATATCAACGTCTGTGTTGCCGCATTCTGTCTTTCATTCGTACGTCGGTTTAACATACTTTATAACTGTATTATTTCACCGTTTATCACATCTGAGCATATATCTTATTTTCTGTCCGCACATGTCACGTTTACTCATAACATTGTGCGATAGTTTTCTGCTTTGTGTCCAACTCTGTTGAAGTTACTAGTGAAGATCAGGTGTAATCTATCTACAAATTTCTAGCTTACCCTTCTGGCTCTTTCAGTTTTCTGGTGATACCATAGTTCAAATAATATTTTTATCCCGTCTGTATGCAGGCATTGGTAGTCTATGGTATTATTGGCGCATGTATTCGGACTTATAGTGCGTATCCTTTGTCTCTTGACTTACAGCTTGTATTCTCGGGCAATAATCTGGAAAATGTCCATCACTATGGTACTCCTTCAGTGTTTGCCTTTCTTTTTTTTCTGAAGGAAAGTCGGTTCTACTCGACTATGTTAGCTACTTTTATTCAACTGTCCTTCTTTGAGTTTGCTTACTATTAGCCACGTTTGCGCTACTGGTTTTTTAGTGCTTGTTCTGTGTTGGAGATTAGTCTCTTCCTTTTCACAGTTTCTTCTCAACTAACACCCATTCCTGATGCTATGAGATTTTTTTGTATGTGGAGGATGGCAAGAATCCTGCCTGAGGGATTTTGTTTCATCACTATCTTTCTTGAATAGATCTGTGTAGACATGGCCATTCTCTAATTTAATTAAAATTGTTTTTTGAATCCACATGTATGTGCGTCAATCAAAAAGTGAGGAAGGGACATGTTCACAAACTCTCTGCTCTCTCTCTCTCTACTCCTCCACCTCATTCTATTACTCTCCTTTCCCCCCTTTCTACATCCTGTACACCTTATATACACTATCTTCCTATCCACTTCCACTCCTGGGGGGTTGCGTCCTTGTCGTGGTCGGAGGGTTTGCGTGGTCCAGTGATCCATTAGGCTCTGCCTGGCGCGTGTGCATCAAATACTTGGTGATTGGATGTTTTTTTCTTACTGCCTCTAGGCCTGAGTGGTGGACAGATGCTGATTTGGGCCAAGCGTTTCGTGGTAAAGGAGTTGTTGCCCCTGGTTGGGTTCCCATGTCAGTTAGGCTAAGGGTTGAGGTCGCCTGACTTAGAGTAACCCGCCTCCTTCTCCTTTTCTGTTTTTGCCTTGATGTGGACCTTTTCTATCTTCGTCCTCCTTCCATGTCTTCTTTTCCACTCTCCGTTTCTCCTGTGTCTCCTTAAGATCAGCCGCGTTTGCAGTGCGGTATGCGACCCTGTGTCGGAGGGCGATATGTGATCCTGGTGTTTGAGTGGGCCAGCGCTCTCAACAATTAACCTTAGGCTAGGACCTTCCTTGACCAGGGTGTACACCTTGGCCCGGGTGTACTAATCGGCCTCCCCTTCTGGGGCTGGGTCCAAGACAGACAGTCCCCTTGCTGGCAAGTAACCCCTGCAGTGGGTAGCTCTCTGTTCCCGGGTGTTGAGCATGATGGGGGGATTGGGGTTGGTGGTGTCTGTGTGTCGTATGCTCTCCGAAGCTGGAAGGGGTCAAGGACATTGGTTTTTCTTGGCCCTGGCCCCTTAGTTTGGCTCGAAGGTGGTGTGGGTAAGGGAGAGATGAATCACAGGAATCTAAATATGACTTCTTTAAAAAAACATTTTCCCCCAAAGGAAGAGGAAGGGCTGCATCACCATATTTCAGGGGAATTGTCAAACAGTTAGTGGACTCTGATATCCAGATGTTCGACAGATGACAGGTCTTTTGGGGCTTCCTGGCTCGTGATGGAGCGGACGGAGCAGGAAAGACCACTTTCAGCTCTGAGGCCCGTTTGCCATTCAAAAGGGTTTTCTAGGAATATCCAGGCGACCATCGGATCCATCATCGAGGTTGAGGAATGGCTCATATCTATTCAAAGACAATTCTCAAAAAACAATCTGAAATGCGCAGATAGCAACAATACTTGTGGACAGGGTGATCAGGGTAACTCCCCCAAACAATTAAATTCGCCAAAGGTGTGATTCGATGCAGAGATCTAACGGGGTGTTTTCAAGAGGCAGATAATATAAAAACGGAGCTGGCGTACCAGGGTATGTTTTGTGACGGAGGTGCGCAGGTGACGGTAGGAAGGGTTCAGAGGATGAGTGGCCACTCACCTCTTTCGACCTTCTGCTGCCCTGTGATGCCTTCCGGTCATAAAGTGGGTTACCTTAATGTTCATGTTCAGCTATATGTGCCGTCCCCATGAGGTGCTTCAGGTGCCTGAATGTTTGGCCATGTCAGGGACCGCTGTTTGGGCAGGAGGTTTGTGGTGTTTGCTGCAGGCTACACATGATGGGCCGGGTCATGATCCGGCACATTGTGCTACTTGCGGTGGCGGACCATCCCTCCTCTTCCGAAAAACTGTCCCCTTTGGATTCATGAGGGTGCTATACTACGGGTTTAAAGGTAAAGAAGATCTCATTTTTTGTAAGCCCGGAAAACAGGTTGTGGGCAGTCAGACGCCGACTGCTTCTTCCTTGGCTTCGGCTGTTCAGAATAGCTCCCATAGTTCCTTTCGGTTCAGGTCTGCTGCCGACTGTTGTTTGCATGTTCTCGATAGGGACATTGCAAGTAAAGATCTTTCAGTTATGGTGGGTAGCATGTCCACCACCTTCCAACCAAAAAAGACTGGCCCCTGGTGGAGGCAAATAATCATCAGCCACACCTCTGTCTGGCCAGCAGTCTACAACTTTATGCTGCTGGGCAGATGGAAAAAAAACCAGCATCTCCGCACCTGAACTCCCATGTCCAGTGCCCGCTGCGAGCAAGAGTTCAACACCCAGTGTGGAGATGGTGGTGATGAAGAAGAAACCTCCCACCATCTCCCAAATCCAGACCTCTTCGCCTGTTGGCAAGTCTGCCAGCAGGTTGCAGATAGTCCAGTGAAATTATAGCAACATATTTTTACAGCTTTAGCTGCTGTTGTTGAGGTGGTGATGGACCTTGTGAATTCTCGCCGTTTCGCCCTCTGCTCCATGGTTAATACAATAGTGCCATTGGAATTGCCGTTGGTCTATATTCCATCTTTGAGGAGCTGCAAGCTTCTATGTCAGTCTCTAAAACCTTCTGTAGTGGGCTCTTCAAGAAAAACTCATATTCAAAGCCAGATGTCCTTTCTCTTTCTGCTTGAATATTCTTTCGAAACTGCACAACCATTCCTCGTTGGGTCTGGCGGGCCGGGGTTGCCTTCTCCTACACAAACTTTTGTTGTTTAGTCCTGTCTCTCTGTCTTCCTCCCCTTCAGGCGTAGCTGCGGAGAGTCTATCTCACAGACTGTGACAATCTGTTCTCTTTATCTATCTCCTTCTGTCGCGGTTTGTCGTCAGGTCTTGTCTGTCTGATAGAAGTATCCCCGACCTTTTTTGCTGTTGGGTGGTCTTTAACGGTCACTATCTCTTAGGGGGTAGTGCCGGTACGTCAACACAGAGTTGCTGAATTGAGGATGTCTTTCAGACTTGGATTTGTGTTGTTCTGAATTGTCGGTTCTGACAACTTTTCTCCTGTCTTCCTCTGGTTTCACTTGCGTGTTTGGTTTTGTCGGGTTTGTGTCCTCGCTGGTCCTGGACTATGAGTGGTTGTCCATGTCGATCCTGCCGGAAGGGGACCATTTCAATGTCCTTCTAACAACTGTTTAACTGATACCGTACTCTGTACTCTCTGCATCTCTATTATAAGAAAGCTATCTGGATCTATTTGAGCCTACTGTTTATTGGAGTTCCTGGACACTGATTTTTTTCTGAGTCCTGACCCCGCTGAATCACTTGTCTTTCACTATGTTTATAATGTGATTTGGCTGTTTTCACTGGGTCTTCCGATAAACTTCAAATGCCATATACACCCTGGTTCGATTCTGAATGCTAACTATAGTTACCCTTTGTTAGAAAAACGGTCTGGTCGGTATACAACGACCTTCGGTCCCAACAGCTCGAGCCCGTTCTGTTCTCCGTGCTAAATCAAGGGGACACACTTTTAAATTCAGTAAACGGTCGGTCCTGGTGAAGCTTTCTGCTCCTGGTGACATCCAAATAACTTCTAAGAAAAAAGTGTGGAACTAGATTAAGAATATCAAAGGGAAGAAACACCTGTCCCAATGTGAATCTCATCTCTTGTTTTCGGATTCGTTTATATAAGAGAAGTAAGCAGGTTGCTATTCTGCTTGCTTCAACCTATTGATTAGAATTCCTCTCTTCTAATAAATCAGTCTATTTTGTCAAAAACATAAGCCCCTAATAGAAATTTCTCCCTGAATCTTTTCATCCGACAACATGTAAATGTCTACATTCTTCCTTTCACAATATTCGAACTGAAATCTGCCTTACTCTCTTGCAGCGATTCCGCTCCAGTATAGATTGACTTTCATTATTCAAACTATTGAACATTCTTCCGCAAGATGGGGTACTGTACATCCTGTTTCAGGTCTACAACCACGTGTGGTCTACAGGTGCCTTTCCACCCCTATTGGAAGGGAAAGCCCTCATTATGCATCCCCAAAACTGGAAAAGATCTTTCTAATCCATCTTATTAACTACCGTCCACGGGGGGGGGGGTCCCATAGCTTTGACCAGCTGTTGCTCGTTATATTGATGGAAAAAAATGGGTCAATGCTAGGCCTCATGTGGAAACTCGATACCGTTGGCCTTTTGGCGATTGTTCAGTGTGGTTTCCGGCATACATCGTAGATACAGTTGACCATTTGGTCGTCTGAATCGACAATTAGGACGCTTTTTTTTAACTAGAACGCATGCAGTGGCAATTTTCTTTGACTTGGAGAAGGCCTACGATACCTCCTGATGTCGGGGGATACTTAATGATCTCCACGATCTGGGTTTTCGAGGTCTTCTTCCGCATTTTATTCAAATTTTTTTGGCAGCTGATCGAACTGTTTCAGTCCGGGTTGGCACCAATATCTATGGGGGTATGTCTCGAGCAGGAGTTGGGTGTTCCACTGGGGAGCTTCCTGTCTCCGGCCCTCTCTTAGTATTAAAATCAACAACTATTGTTAAATCAGTTCTGCAGGGTCTCAGTCTGCTCTTGTTTGTGGTGATTTTGCTGTTACACGCAACTGGAAGGCCGTACCGAGTGTCCAGCGCTGGCTCCTGCTTGAGTAGATAAATCCAGCGTGGGCGGAATGAAAAACGGTTTCTCCTTTTCTGCTACATAAACCCTGTGTTATTCACTTCCAGAATTTCCGTCAGTTTTTTCCAGGATACGGGAACTTCAAATGTACGGGATATTTCTCCCATTCCATGCTGTTTATGAGGGACTAATTTCGGGGTGTCATTTTTGACCAAAATCTTATCTTTCTTTTTCTGCCATTTTAAAAACCTTCTAAAACTGCTTGCCAAAGGCATCTGTTATTTCTGCGGGTCGTTAGCACACACCGGACTGGGCGCTGATAAGAAAACTTTGGTGCACCTCTTCAGAGCCCTGGTCCGTTCTAAAAACTGGACTTCGGGTGTGCTGCCTGGTCGGCTCAGCAAGATTCAGCTTACTCATAACTCTTGGGAACCCTTTCCACACATAAGGGATTGTCGCTGGTCTTGTTGCGTTCCGCATCCACCCCTGTGTACTAGCCTGTACGCAGTGGTGGTGAACTTCACTGTCCAATAGCAGGCTGGAAACTGACTTTGAATTATTACATCCGATGTTCTCCGAACCGCTGAATCCTGCCTATGACTGGTTTTTGACACCTCATTTCCTTAGTATGTTTGGTAATAACCCGATTATATGGTTTCGCCGTTTGGGCTTCGTTATGCAGCCTCACGTGTGTGTTCTTGCTAGGTTTAGACCTGGGTGTATTTTTACGGATTTTCAATGTTTCCGGATCAACCTCCAATGGACCTTTTTCACAACCAGAGTTTCGTTTCGATCTGCAGCTTTTACGAAGGTGTCTACCTAGCTTCTCTGGCGTACTAGGCTTTGTTTGCCGAGGCTCTGTTCCATTTCCCATCATTTCTAATAGTTTTCACTGTCGGTTCCAAGTCTGTGGATGGAGTGGCCTGTGCTGCCATACTGCCCTGGGCTCCTTTTGTTTTTGTTGGAACATTTACATTCAGATGCTTCTGTTATTCATGCTGAACTTACTGCTTCTAGTACTGGCTTTGAAGATAATCTCCCATTCTTCGTGGGGAGGGGTACCTTTTGGTTCTGTCGGATTCGCTGTCAGCTTTGGAGGCCTTAGCTGGCCGCAACCTTCAGCTTCCAGAACTTTTACTTTTTTTGGAACTTTTTAGCTAGTTGAAGGGGACGGTTACAACATATACTCTTGCTTGGGTTCCTGGCCATCGTTGGATGGCGGGAACGTATTGGTTGAGCGTTCTTCGCATGTTACGCCACAGAGTGAAGAACTGTCAACATATTTTATCCCCTGCCCTCTACTCAGATGGGATACCCAAAATTATCGATTTTTGTGAGAGACCTCTGGCAGGAGGATATGAGAACACACAGACTCGAATAAAACAAAACTCTTTCAGTTCCGATCTCCAATAAACTTTATAGGGATTCCTCCATCTTACGTAGGGTGGTCGGAAAGAGGAATCGGTTCTGTGCCGGCTGCACACAGGCCATTCGTATTTTTCCCATTATTACCTTTTAAGAGTTCGTAGATGCTCCGTGGTGCATTCCATGCCTCATGCCACCACTCACAATGAAACATGTTCTTTTAGGAGTGTTGGGACTTGCACGATGTGAGACACAAACATTTTAATCGGAGTCCAAGAGATCCTGTTTCAGGGATGTCCCGACTGACAAGTGTCCTGGGTTTTTGAGTGAAATTTACTTTTTTCATATGTTTTGAGATTTTCGGAAGAAGGATTTTTAACATAGTTTCTGGTCGTTGTTGACGATGTCATTTATCGTGATGTGTGAAGTTGGGTTTTTTTTTTGTTTTTTTTTTTTTTTTTTTTTTTTTTTTTTTTTTTAAATTTTTTGTTTTGTCTGGTGAGTTGATTTTTAAGTGGTGACTGCCCTGATGTGGCCTCTGCGGTCGGGACTGGGCTATAAGCATTCATTATTTTTATTATCTTATCCATCCACTTGTTGAACCTATACAGAGCCCTGGTCGTTCTTAACATGGACCTACGGTTGTGCTGTGTTCGGATCCCATGATCATCTTACCTAATCTCGTGGACCCTGATCCTCCATCAAGGGCTTCGTCTCTGTCGTGGTGCGTTCGGCACCACCCCTGTGTGTAACAGCCTGTACGCAGTGGCGGTGTGAACCTTCACTGTTCCAATCGCTTGGCTGTAACTGTCTGTGCATATTTCTTACTTACGTCTGTTATCAGAACCGCAGAATCCTGCCTATGACTGTGTTTTTGGACCCTCTCGATTCCAATGTAAGTTTGAAACCATAACCGAAATGTTTTCCGCCGTTTGGGCTTCGTATGCAGCCTCTCGTGCGGTATGCAGGTTATAGTCCTGGGTGTGTTCCGTTTTTTCCAAGTTTCCGGAGCAACCTCCATGTGTCCTTTTACACCAGAGATTGTTTTTGATCCTCGCCAGATTTCCGTAAGGAGGTCTTCTGCTCTCTGGCGTACTAGGTTTGTATGCCGTAGCTATGTTCCTTAATTCCATCCTATCAAAAATGTTTTCACCTGTCGGTTCCAAGGTCTGTGGAATGGTGTGGGCATGTGCCTGCCTCTACTGCCCTGGGGCTCCCTCCTTCTCAGATATTGTTGGGAATCATATACATTCAGAGGTTCTGTCTTTTCTGCTGACACTTACTGCTCTAGTACTGGCTTTGAAGATTATCTTCCCATTCTCTCAGAGGTAGCGGACTTCAGGTTCTGTCGGATTCGCTGTCAGCTTTGGAAGGCCATTGCTGGCCGGCCAACTTCCGCATCCAGATCTTTTACTTTTTTTTGTACTTTTTAGCAATAGTGGTAGGCGGTCGGTTTCAAATAACTCTTGCTTGGGTTCCTGGCCATGTTGGGGGCATCGGCGGGGAACGTTTAATGGTTGTTCGTTTAGCCAATGAAACGCCCACAAGAGAGATATTGTCCACCTTATATCCCCTGCTCAGATGTGAAACGAAAATTAACGATGTTTGTGAGAGACATATGGAAGGAGGATTGGAACACACAGACGAATGACAAAATCTTTCAGATCGTCCTAAAACCGCAAAGACTTCCTCCCTTCTAGTCGGGTGGTCGTTTGAGGTAAACGGTTTTCTGTGCCGGCTGCACTCAGGCCATTCGTATTTTACCATTCGTCACCTTTTAAAGAGGTGTAGAAGCTCCGTGGTATTCCATGTCATGCACCACTCACATTGAAACATGTTTTTTTGGTGTTGGGACTTGCACGTTGTGTGACACTAATTTTACAGCGGGTGTCATGAAGATCCTGGTCAGGGATGGCCGCCCCCTGACGTGTTCATTGGAGTTTTTTGAGAGATATTAACTTTTTCATCTGATTTGTGATTTTTCGGAAGATGGATTTTTAACAAAGTTTTCTGATTCGTTTTGTTAGTCGTTGTCATTTAACGAGATGTGTGATAGTTTTTTTTTTTTTTTTTTTTTTTTTTTTTTAATGACTGGTGAGTTGAGTTTATCGTGGTGACAGCCCTGATTGTGCGCCCTCTGCGGTCGGCTGGGCTATAAGCAACATTTTCTTATATTATCTTAGCTTATCCACTGCAGTCAACATCCACACACCCCCACTCTCACCAGCTTTTGTTTCCCACCATTTTTTAACATTATTTTCATTATATTCCATGATTTTATCTTGCTATAATGCTACATTATTCTTTATCTTATCTTTTTTATTGTCTTTTTTAATTAATAGAAAATAAAACTATAAAACAACTTCACAAACAAGCATGCACAGTCACACACACACTCACACCACACAACACACTCACACTCACACACCACACACACAATATATTATATTTAATTTATATATTCTATTTATATTTATATATTTTTTATTTATATATATTTATATTTATTTTGTGAATACAAAATGAATAGACACACATTCAGAAGAAATATAGGCAGACTTACATAGCAAACCCTTGTTGTTGTCATAATTCAGCAATTTGTCTGCTGTGCAAGAGTGGGTCCCAATGTAGTTCTTAACCCTCCTGACCATGCAAACCCTAACCTACGATACTTATTGCCTGTCTGAGGTTATAATAGATGATACAGCATACTGATCAATACAGAGGTTCAATAAATTCGTCTCAATATCAGTTGTAACCATTTTTGCCTGTCGGTTGATAATAATACTAAAGACCATCATTTAAGGAGTTTTGTAAGGAATACATGGATATATATTATTGCATTATCTACACATCTGAAACAGTCTGACATCCCAAGCAAGTGTCTGGTTTATTCATATCACAGCTGTAGTGTAAAAAGTCGTACTCTATAACTAACTTCAGACACCATGTCGCGGTAAACAAATGATTTCTGTAGAGCGGAAAATTTTAGTGGCACTCATTGCAAGCACATATCTTTTGTACGAAGACTTTTTCAATTTATCCTGTCAGAGTTGATCTTGTAAAACAGACCCCACTGAAATTGTAATCATCAAAACGAAACTCTCATCAACCCCGTAGAGGTAGGGAACTGATCTGATTACATGATTTTTTAGCCAGATGTAGTTCTTCATTTAGGCCACGGGTGTGGGGGTTTGCCTCCACCGGTTTTGGTGGCATTGGCTTTCTTGGCCAAAACAGCAGACTTCTAATGCTTTCATTTTTTTTTTGACAGCTCTGCGTCCCTGGGCATTGCCGCCAACAGCGTCACTTTGTTGGTGATGTCTCCCCAAATTCTTTTCTTTTATGGCCTACAGTCACCGGACGTCTGCAGTATCGATACCAGTATACGTAGTGCTGACTCACTTCAGTCAACATTGTTGCGATTTCATTATTCGCTGAAAGGTGGCTTCGTGGCACGGCTTGGTCATCTTTCCTATCTTTTCTGTTTCTCTGCGACCGGCGTGAAGGAAAATGTAGGATTACGCTTGCGCAGGGGGATGCTTAAGCGGGATAAGCAAGAAAGTCTAAAAAAATATCTTAGCATAAGTTCGGTGGGATAGGTACCCACGTTATGTCCGTCCCACCGAACGTTATGCCGCCGACCCGCTATGCCGCTGTCCCGCCGACACGTTATACGCCGACCGTTATGCGACGACCCGTTATGCTTGCGGACCGCTGTGCCTGCCGACCCGCTTGCCGCCGGACCGCTATGCCGCTTTAGAGGCGGAGGGGCTCGTGCAAATGCAAACCAAATTATAAATAAATTGTATTGAAGACAAATGTAATATTTCAATTTTCCTACATTTGTAATGTGAAACAAAAACAATATCAAGCAACAAAGAAAAAATGTGTGCTAGAAAACGAATTTGTAAGGAAATGTTTCTTGTACAGATTTTATCTCCAATAGTATCTCTAGCCCAAAATCAAGGATATGGCGAAACTTTCTTGCAATGTACTGCAATTACCGAAAGGAAATAAAATATTATTACTGCAGACCCTATTGTTCAAACAATCTCGCTCTCTCTCTCTCTCTCTCTCTCGCTCTCTCTCTCCTCTCTCTCTCTCTCTCTCTCTCGCATCCAAATGAATTGCCACACACAGAAAATAGATATAAAGGCCATTGTTGGCAAATGTTTGTCCAGTTCACATAAAAGAAAAATTAAAGATTAAAGGATAACTTGTTTCCTAACCCTCAATATTTTATGCAGACCATTGTTCAAACAATCTCTCTCTCTCTCTCTCTCTCTCACTCTCTCGGCGCGCAGCGCCCCGCGGCGCATCCCATATGAGTTGCACACTCAGAAAAGAAATAAATCGGCCTTCTACTAGGCTAATGTTTGTCCAGTTCAAAAAGAAAAATTAAGAGTAAAGTGTTTACTTGTTCCTAAACCTCAAATATAGTATTGCAGACCATTGTCAAACTATCCTCTCTCTCTCTCTCTATCGCTCTCTCGCGCGCGGCATCCCAAATGATATCCCTCCGGTGGGGGGTGTTGCGACCTTGTCGTGGTAGGAGGGTTTGCGTGGTCCAGTGATCACTTAGCTCTGCTGGCGGGGGGCATCAATACTTGGAGATAGGCTTTTTTTGTTTCTTACTGCTTCTAGGCCTGTGAGGTGCGTTGCTGTTTGGACTAAGCGTATAGTGGTAAGGAGTTATGCCCCTGGTAGGGCTTCCTGTCAGATAGGAAAGGGTGAGGATCCTGACTAAGTGTAACCGCCTTTCTCTTTTCTTGTTTTCTGCTCCCTTATTTGGCCTTTTCATCTTCGTGCCCCTTCAAGTCTTCTTTCCACACTACTTTTCCTCTAGTGGTCTCCTTATGTTCAGCCACGTTTGCCGTGCGGTTGCGGACCTGTGTCGGAGGGGAATGTGTTCCTGGTGATTGAGAGGGCCACCTGCTCTAATCACATACACTTTGGCTCGGACCTCGCCTAGACTGGGAGTACACTTGGGCCCGGGTGTACTAATCGGCTTCCCTTCTTGGGGTGGGTCAAAACAGGCTTTTCTCCGGCTGGCCAAGGTAACACCCTGCAGTGCTCACATGGCTCTATGTTCCGGGAGTTGAGATGTTTTCTGGGGGGATTAGGGTTGGTAGTTTTTGTCTGTTGTATGTCTCTTCCTGGAAGCCTGGAAGGGAGTCATGTTAGTGATTCTTGGCCCGGGCCCTTGTTGACTCCAAGGTGGGTGGTTAAGGGAGAGATGAAATATTTGCCGTATAATATGACTTCCCATTTTATACATCATCCCCCAAAAAAAGAAAAGTTCAGTCATTTTCGCAAAGGTCGTCACTGAGTCCGATGGAGACTCTGATTGTCTGAAAATGATAAAAGGCAGTTGTCAGGATTTGGGTCTTCTTGGTTGATCATGGAAAGTAAGGATGCCTGGTACTAACCTCTTTCTGCACTAAGCCCGTTTGCAATACAGCAGAGGCTTCCAAGTATTGCAGGAGACCCTGCTGTCATTATGCGTCTCAGAAACGGCACCTTTCTCCTCCAGTGTAAAAGTATATTAACAATCTGTTTGCAGCTGAATGAAAGCTACAAAAGCTTGTAGACCGAGAGATCGGGTGACCCCCCCCATAAACAGCTGAATTCTATTTGGGGTCATTCGATCCAGATCTTAGTGGTGTCTCAGAGGCAGACGATCAAAGCGGAACTGGCATCCCGGGTGTGACTGAGTGTGCATAGGGTGACTGTGAAAAAAGGTGCAGAAGAGTGGACACAACTCCCTCGTTCTGACATCTGCAATCCTGTGCTGCCTCCTGTCATCAAGGTAGGAATATCTGATTGTCCGTATACTAATGTATGTTCCGTCTCAATGCGTTGCTTCAAATGCCAAAGTTGGTCATGTCAGAGGACCGCTGTTCTGGGCAGGTGGTGTGTGGGGGTTTGTTGCCATGGCAACCATGAATGGGCCGTGTAAAGACCGGGCGCATTGTGCAAACTGCTGGTGGAGACCACCCCTCCTCTTCACGCAACTGCCATGTCTGCGAAACAAGAGTCAAACATCCAAAAGGTAAAAACAGAAAAAGAAGATCTCGTTTTTTTGAAGCCCGCAGGCATCGTTGTGGCGTCAGACAGCCAACCCTGCATCTTCATACGCTTCGGCGGTTGGTTAAAAAATAAGTTCTCGACAGTCAGTCTGCATGCTCAGACTTGACGATTTTACTTCTCTAAAACACTTGAGGAAGAAGATAGATTTGGTGGGAAGCAGGTCCACACCACCATCTACCCCACAGTGATATGCCCCTGGTGGGAGGCAATTATTCAGCCTCCCTCAGAGGCCCGCAGTCTACAACATTACTGGCTGGTGCAGATTAAAACAACTGCACCCGCTACTCGAAGTCCTCTGTTCCAGTGCCCGTGGGGCATGGGAGTTCAACCAGTGTGGGTTGGTGGAGATGAGGAAGAAACCTCCCAATCTCCAAATCCAGGACCTCCACGTCCTTCTCCAAATCCAGGCCTTTGTCAACTGCGGGCATGTCTGCCAGGCAGGTCCAAGGATAAAAAATCCCACCACTGTCAAGTGAAACTAACTATTAAATTCGCTCCATTAGATGCGGACGTTCGAAGAGGAGATGACGATTTCTCTCCTTTTCGCCTCTGCCACATGGATATACAAATATGCCTTTGGAATATACGGGTCTAATTTCCATACTTCGAGGAGCTGCGCTTCTGTGTCAGTCTCTTTAAACCTTCCGTGTGGCTCTTCAGAAACTCAATTTCTAAGCCAGAAGACCTTTACTCTTTCTGGCTTTATTATTCTTTCGAAACCTGCACATATCCATACCACGTTGGGACTGTCGGGCGGTGTTGCCATTCTCCTACACAAATCGTTGTTGTTTAGTACGGTCATCTGTCTCCTCCTTCAGGCTGTTAGCTGCGAGAGTCACTTCCACAAGACTGTGTACAATATGTTCCCTTTATCTCTCTCCATCTGATCTCGGTTGTCGTCAGGACTTTGGTCATGTCTGATAGAGAAACTTCCTCGACCTTTTTTGCTGTAGGGGTGACTGTAACGGTCACAAATCCTCTTGGGTTGTGCCGGTACGTCACCCAGAGGGCTTGCTTAAGTGAGGAATGTCCTTTCAGACTTGGATTTGTGTTTGTACTGACGGACGGATCTGCAACTTTTCTCCATCTTCCTCAGGTTCATTGTGATTAGATTTTTGTCGGTTTAGTGACCCTCGCTGGTACTGGACTAGAGTGGTCTGTCCATGACGTTCTGCTCGGAAGTGACCATTTCCTGTCTACTTACAACCCGTAATAAACTGAACAAGTCTTGTCTCTCAGCATCTAAAATTTATATTCCCGCAAAACTGGGATTATGTGCAGCCACTGTTTCCTAAGGTGTTCCAGGACACGGATTTTTTCAGAGTCCGGATCCAGCTGATTCACTGACTAACACAATGATCAAATGTGCTTTAGCCTGTAATTCCAGTGTCTTCGTTAAACTTCAAATGCCAAAAACACCTGGTTCGATTCAGAATGCCAACAAATTTTCCAAAGTTAGAAATAGGGTCAGCGTGCGTATAGGGTTATACCAACGGTCCTTCAGGGGTCCAACGCTCGCAGCCCATCAGAAACTCCGTGCTAAATCAAGACACACTTTAAAATCAGTAAAACGTCGGTAGGGAGAAGCTTCTGCTCCAGCTGAATCAATAACTTCTAAGAATAAATGTGTGGTTCTTCATTAAGAAAAATCTATAGGATGAACACCTGTCCCACTGTGTTCCATCTCAAGTTTTGGATTCTTTAATATACAGAGAAGAAAGCAGTTGCTAATCTGCTTGCTTCAACCAATGAAAAGATTTCCTCCTCTTCTAATAAATCAGTCACTTTTGTCAAAAACAAAGCCCTATAATGAAAATCACCCTGCTACTTTTAATCCGACACTTGGAAGACTTACAATCTTCCTTTAACATTAAACGAGCTGTAATCTGCCTTACTCTCTTGCAGCGTATTCCTCTCCAGTATAGATGAACTTCATTTATCAACTATTGATAACATCTTTCCGCAAGAAGGTCTGAACATCCTGTTACAGGTATACAACCTCGTGTGGACTAAGGTTGCTTTCCACCCTATTGGCGGAAAGCCATCATTATTACCTGCCCCAAACCTGGGAAAAAGATCTTTCTAATCATCTAACTTCCGTCCCATAGTTTGACCAGCTGTGTCTGTAATTGGTTGGAAAAAAATGGTAATGTTGGGCTCATGTGGAAACTCGAACCGTTGGCCTTTTGTCGAAAGAACAAGTGTGGTATCGCCAAACATCGTAGTACAGATTGACCATTTGATTCGTCTGGAATTACACTTAGGAACGCTTTTTAAACAGACAGCATGCAGTGGCAATTTTTCTTTGAATTGGGAAGGCCTACGATACCAACTGGAAGTCGGGGTGATACTTCATGATCTCCACGATCTGGGTTTTCGAGGTTCATCTTCCCACTTTTTTTTCAAAATTTTTTGGCAGTACGACAGTTCAGGTCCGGGTTGGCACCACTCTCTTGTTGTCCACGAGCAGGTGTTGGGGATGTTCCACAGGGGAGCTTACTATCTCCTTGCCTCTTTAGTAATAAGTTTTAACAACATTGTTCAACAGTTTCAGCAGGGTCTGACTGTCATTGGTTGTGGATGATTTGCTGTCTTCGCAAACTGGATAGACCTGTACCCGAAGTGTCCAGCGCAGGCTCCAGCGTTGCGTAGATAAAATCCATCGGTGGGCGGTTGAAAACGGTTTCACTTTTCTGCTACAAAAACCCAGTGTATTCACTTCCTTAATTTCCGTCCTGTTTTTTCCTGTTCCGGTACTTTCAAGTAGGTTATCTTCCTTTCAGCTGTTACTGTGGCCATAATCTGGGAGTCATTTTTGACCAGAAACTCAACTTTCTCTGCAACATCAAAAACCTCAAAACTTCTTGCCAGAATGTCTGGAATATTCTGCGTGGTGTAGCCGCACACCGACTGGGGCGCTGTTAAGAAAACTTTTGCTGCACCTCTACTGTGGCCTTGGTCCGTTCCAAACTGGACTATGGTTGTGCGTCTACTGGATCCGCAAGAAGACCCTCTTACCTCAAAACTTTTGGACCCTATCAAATCAAGGGTTCGTCTCCTGTCTTGGATGCGTTTCGCACCACCATGTGTACAGCCTGGTACGCAGAGGCGGGCGAACCTTCGTTGTTTCCAACCGCAGGCTGATTGTCTTTAAATTATTATACCGATGTTCTCAGAAACCGCAGAATCCTGCTATGATTGGGTCTTGGAACCTCCATTTCCAAAAGTAAGTTTGAAAACAAACCCTAAATGTATTCCGACGTTTGGTCTTATTTTGCAGCCTCACGTGCGGAATGCAGTTCTAGACCTGGGAGTAGTTTGATTTTTCCAAGTTTCGGATCATCCGTGGACCTTTTTCACAACAGAGATGAGTTTTGATCTTGCAGCTTTTCGCAATGGAGCGCTACCAGCTCTATCTGGTGTACAAGGCCTTGTTGCTGAGCTCTGTTCCATATTCCATCATTTCAAAATGTTTTCACTGACTGGTTCCAAGTCTGAGGATGGAGTAGCCTGTGCAGGGCCCTACTGCCCTGGGGCCACTTATCAGATCTGTTGTACATATACATTCTGATGTTCTGTATATCTGACAGTTTACTTACTGCTTGGTTCTGTGGCTTTGAAGTAATCTCAATTTCTTCAAAGAGGGACTTTTGGTTTCTGTCGGATTCGCTGTCAGCTTTGGAGGCCATAGCTGGCCGCAACCTTCAGCATCCAGAACTTTTACTTTGTTTTGAACTTTTTTGGTCAAGTTGAAGGCGGTCGGGGTTCAACATTACTCTTGCTTGGGTTCCTGGCCTTGTTGCATCGGGCTGGGAACGAAATGGTTGATCGTTTTTGAGCCTAGAACGCCACAAGAGAGAAACTGTCAACACTTTTATTCCCTGCTCAGATGTGAAACGAAATAAATTAACGATTATTGTGTGAGACATATGGCAGGTGGATTGGAACAAACTGTCGTAACAAACTCTTTCAGCTCCGTTCAAACATTCAGGAGGTGTTCTCCCATCCACGTCGGTGGAGGTCGTAATGAGGGATATCGGTCTTGTGCAGGCTGCACACCGGCCATTCGTATTTTACCCATGCTTTCCTTTTAAAGAGTGAATGAAGCTCGTGGTGCATTCCATGTCATGCGCCCATCTACAATGAATCATGTTCTTTTAGAGTGTTTGGACTTGCTCGATGGTGGAGACACAAACATTTTAACAGCGGGTCATGATGATCATGTTCTGGATGTCCGCCTGATGTGATCCTTGAGTTTTTGAGAGAGATTAACATTTTTCATCGGTTTTTAGGATTTTACGGGGGGGCAGAAAGATTTCTAACAATGTTTTCTGGTGCGTTTTCAGACGATGTCATTTACGTGTTGTTTGAAAAGGTTGTTTTTTTTTTTTTTTTGTTTTTTGATTTAGTTGATGGTGAGTTGATTTTAACGTGGTGACAGCCTGATATGGCCCTTGCGGGTCGGCTGGGCTATAAGCAACTTATCTTATCGTATCCCAAATTGAAAAATGCACACACAAGAAAAAGAAATAATTGGCCAGTTACTAGGCTAAGTTTATTCCAGTCAAAAAAGAAAAATTAAGAGTAAAGGATGACTTGTTCCTAACCCTCAATATATTACTCAGACCATTGTCAAACATTTCTCTCTCTTCTCTCTTCTCTCTCTCTCTCTTCTCTCTCTTCTCTCTCTCGCATCCCAAATGAAAAGCACACAAAGAAAAGAATAAAGGCCATTATAGGCTTTGTTTGTCCAGTTCAAAATAAGAAAAATTAGAGTAAAGGTTAACTTGTTTCCTAGCCTCATATTTGTCACAAAATCTTGGCTCAGTCAGATTTGTTAACACATCAATGTATGCTTTTCAACCATTATGTTAACACTATTGGTCTCTGAAGAATATAACATTACACATTTCTTGCAAAGCACACATGACAGAAATCGGCGGTCCTGCGTGTCTACTGGCTGAAGGAGCGCAGCGCAGTTGCGGCTCACAGGATAGGCACACGCGACAAAAGGACCTTGTAGCGGACTGCAGACCAGAACTGGTCAATGGTTTCTGTCTCCTGTGTTGTACTGGCGCTTGAGTCCTGGAGTCGTTCTTCAGTCTATTACGCACTTCTTGCCCGTCTCGGTGGTTGCCACCTCTTCTAACCGTTCAATACGTATTCTCCGACAAGCTTGATGGTCTTTTCACCACTCGAATAAAGACCAGTGTTGGGTCTTCTGACTGCAACGGGCA
The DNA here is from genome assembly GCA_018398815.1 of Conus ventricosus. NCBI lineage: Eukaryota > Metazoa > Mollusca > Gastropoda > Neogastropoda > Conidae > Conus > Conus ventricosus. The sequence goes on along the minus strand of JAFLJL010002278.1, from coordinate 93,624 downwards.
CTTGCAAATGTCTTGTGAAACGATTGAAATTGAATTGTAAAAACTGTGAAAATGAATTGCCCCAAACACACATCACTGATACATAATTACAGTTGAGACGGGCAAAGTTCTAAGTATAATCAACAGTTAGTTGCACCGGGACCACCCAAGCCTTTCTACGGGATTTTTCTTACAACTGGCTCAAGTGTTTCATACATCCGGATTTAACATCAGATCTCTACCGTACGGTTTTGTAAAAAATTTTAATAAAGCTTTTAGATTTTGTTGTAGGGATTTGCTTGACATTACAAAAAAAGTTGCCATATCAGTGGCTCATCAAAAAGTCAGGCGGGGAGAGCTACTAGACTGGCCTTTGTATTTCTTAAGAACGTGTCGGCCATGGATAAACCATATTCTCTCTCTCACAAGGCAGAAATTTAAACATGAGGCACGTAAGTAGTGCAGTGTAGTAAGTCAGTGAGAGGACTGAGAGGAGGAGGGGTGAGAGAGAGAGAGTGAGAGATGAGAGTGTGAGAGAAGATTTTAAATCACTTCATTACAAACCTATAACAAGAATGTGTCACATAAACATAAGTTTCGTGATGTTAATAAACTAATGTTTATGATGTTACTTGTAAAGAACTAACAAGTTATCGCTTGAGTTTATGGTGCTTTTTGGCCTATTGGCCATAAGGAAATGGAGGGAAAAAGAAGAGAGAGAAAAAAAGAAAGAATGATAGACTAATACCTTCTGCTTGGGTTGTGAGTTCTGTTGATCCATGTCGCGGTCTGGAGACGCACCACATCCGAGGAGGAAAGGTCGTTGGGGCTCTTTGTTATGTCCGTCTTGAAGTACTCGATGATGTCTATGCACTCGGGGGAAGCGTCTGATCACATATCTCGATTCCCTTTGGACAACCTGTTGGTCGAAGTTCATGGCGAGTTCTGCTAGTGGCAGATAGCCAATCGCCATCACTTGCGTAATATTATAATATTTGCCAATCTCCTGGCTGTGCCTGTAGTGTCGCGGCCAGCCCCAAGTCCTGAACTTTGCGCCAGAGGCTTTGGGTGTGAATTGAAAGTTAGCAGGCCTTTAATCTGCGCTCTGGGTTGGCTAGTTTCGAGCTTAGTTCTTCTAGGCCCGCTCAAAATCGCAGATTATGCGAGTGGTCCGCCTGTTGTGACCAGTGACATTTCGAACAGCATGTTTGAGATATCCGCACTTGCCTGTTTTGGCGTATGTTCGTTTGATCATCAAGTTGTTTGCTTGCGGTACCACCAAACCATGTTTTTTTCCCAAATTGTTGAAATAATACTGTTGATAGGGGCCGTGGACTGGTGCGAAATGTCGCATCCATGTACAATGTGGCGCATGCTTGCAGATTCATTATGTTCTCATCGCTCGCAAAAATTACAACTCACCTGTTGTTATCAGGTGGCAACAAGAACCGATCTTGGCTCCCATGTTTCCGCCGGTGGACCGTTAATGCCCACTTCGTTACTGTTCCAGGAAGTGGCGGGTCGACTGTTGCTCTTGTCGCTGCATCGAAGTTCTGAACGATGTGAATCAATAAGGCTCTCTGTCACCTCCACCTTGTCGAGCTAAACTGGGCCACTTCAGATAGAACGTCCTTTAGTGGTTCTCATGGGGTCATTCATCGATGGCACTTAAGCGTTCTCTAATTCCGTTCGGCCTTTATTGACGTCATCGGAAGGATGGGTTGTATTGTGCCGGCCCTTCATCCCCATCACTATGAATGTTTGAGTGTTTGCTCGTTTATTCAATATACCTTGTATCGGATTCTTGCTTTGCATTGTGCGTCGTGCCTGCTCCTCCACGAGAGGTATCAGCCAACAGGCCTTATCTTTAGATTTTGATGCACCATAATCAAGTATTTACAACCTCAGATCACCTGCAACCAGTTTGGGGCTGTCACGGACAAAAAAAATGAAAAAACCTAACTTGGGGGAAACAACATAAATTGGGGGGGGAACAAACCGAATTGGGGAGGTCGCCAGTCAATTTTGTTCGGACCTAAGACAATAAAAAAAAAATCCAAACTCCAAACATTCTAGGCGTCAGAGAGGACGGGCTTAGGTGGGTTCCGGAATTAAGCTTAGTGGAGAGGGCTTCAGGAAGACGGTTCTGTCCGGCTATAGGGCCCTAAGAGACCTTTGACCGACGCCTCGTGTCTAGGCGAGACGAGTCGCAGGCCGATGATCAAGCTCATCTAGTCTCAATTGTGGAACCAACGTCATGGTTACTCGGAGTGTGGTGCCTACCCAGACTCAGCTGGCAATTTAGTTGACCAGTGTCACCACTTAAGCCACACCGCGCCAGTCAAGTAGGAAAGGGGGGAAGGTAGTGTGTGTTGGGGGGTGAAATCTGGCTAATCAAGTAATTGGACCATTTGACCACTCACAGAGAGTAAGGCGTGTAGGTCGGGACTGTCATGATTTGATCGTCAATGGAATTAGAGGGAGACAACTTCGGGGGAATCATGGGAAAATTTACTGACATGGTATGGCCCTTGGACACGGGGTTAGAGCATAAAGGGAATGTGTGAAGTGAGAGAGGAGGGTGGAGGAAAAGAAACGAACAGGACAGAGGGAGTGAGGTGTGAAGGCTCGGGGTGAGTTGGCTCTCGCCTATGGGAAGGCAGGGGAGTGAGAACGAACAGAGACAGAGAGATGAGGAGGTTTTAGGGGTAGTCTCTGCACGAGGGAAAAAGGCAGAGAGATGAAGAGAGGAATTGAGAACGTGGGGAAGAACGAACAGATGAGAGAGAGAGGTTCTGCGTGGAGCTATGCTGGAGAAGAATGGGCAGAGGAGAGAGAGGATGAGGGGGAGGAGAGGAGAGAACCATGTTGAGAGATTAGCTTGAGATAGTCTGCAGAGGAAGGTGTGGAGAGATGTGGTGAGAGAAAAGAGAGGTTGCTATTTTATGATGAAGGAAAAGAAAGAAAAGAAAAAAAAAAGAAAAGTAATGGACATGTCCATTGGATAGTGCAGATAGATGAGTGAGAAGAGAGAGAGAGTGCATTGCGTTATGAGGAAGAAAGGAAAGGAGACGATCGATGTGTTAGTCACTGTTCATACCTAACCGGGGTTCGACCTCATTCTGGCAGCGTCACTTCGCCAAGCAGAAACCACTGACCAACGCCAACAGTTTCTAACCTGAACTGGCGCCATCAGACCACCACTGTTGCCGGCGTTGTGTCGTGTTTGTGAAAGTGACAGTGAAAAGAAAAGAAAAGAATAGAATAGTCAGTGATTTCGTGAATGGTTAAGATCACCTGGACAGGTAAGTGAATCTGTTTATACCGGGGTTAGTTAATGATGTTTTAGATAAATGATTTGTGATGTTCAGGAAGAGAGAATGTTTTATTTTGTTTTGTTATTTTTGCATGATGTTCTTTCTATGGATCATGTATAGTAAAAAGTTATAGATTTACTAGGGGTTTTGACCTGTGACGTATGCATGATATGATGAACGAGATTGTGCAAGCTGTGGTGTGTTTGGGCTGTGCGCTAGTCCTCCTCACTGAACATTACACCGGGTTGACAAATTTATTGGCGTGCTTGCCAGGATATTTCTGGCCATTTTTTATAATTGTTTCTACTTCTCAGAGAGGAAGCTGGGTGGGATTCAAGTTTTGTATCCTAAGTCAAGGGGTTGTCTTACTGTATGTTCCTAGATAGTTAAAAGACTAGCTTGGCATTGCTTCCAATGATAGTTATTACTAGGCTTGGCCATTTCAGCCCCAGGAGTACTCATTTCGCACAGATTGCTATAATTCGCTTTGTTTTGGGTCAGGCGCTGGGCGAATTATAAAAAATAATTACGTTTGTCCCAAAAGCTAATATTATCATTCATGGATTGTGCTATCACGGTCACTCGTGCGGGAACCACCGTGTTTGGCTGTCGTTGTTATAAAATTTTGTTCAAAAAAAAAAGAGATATATTGGGCGGAAGAACGAACACCCCTATTGAACAACTTGTGAGTGTGCTGTGATTTAGGTTACTCAGGAGATGAGTTGGTGCATTTGTTGAAACCAACAAAAGATGGAAAGGGAGGAGCCGCGCGGATAAAGGACGACGTGTCGCCGGTAGAAAAGGAGGAGGAATCAGAAGAATGAAGCAGGAAACAGAAAAGAATAAAGCAAGCGCAGGAAACAGAAGAATGAAGCAGGAAACAGAATGATTAAAGCTAGGGAAACGCAGGAAAAGAAAGACTATAGGTTCAATTGAGTAGAGAAAGTGAGAATACAGAGGGATGCCCGATGAGGTAGTTCCACTTACAGTGAATCGTGCGCTAGCTATGCCCGACCCAAAGTTGCCAAAATTCTCGGAAGGAAAGGTAACCGATTCGATTGATGCTTACATCAGTGTTCGAAACGTTTGCGACCAGTCTGGGTTGGCCTCAGAAGATGTGGGGCTGTCATTTTGTCGGGCTATTGACGGAGTATGGCATTGCAGATTTTCACTGCGTTACCAGCAGAACTTCAGTCCGATTTTGGTGCTGTGAAGAGGAGTCTTTAATGAAGGGATTTGACTCACAGAGAAGGATTCAGGAAGAAATTTGTTAGCTAAATTACAAGAGGTGAGGTCGTACACTCAGTTTGGGCACGTCTAGATCACTATTTTGAGAAATGGTTAGAGTTGTGTGGTACGAAGATAGGTGTTTCGATGAATTGAAATAGCTAGTTATGAAAGATAACAGATTTTGTCAGGGTTGGGCCCTGGTTAAACATACATTTGAAAGAGAGACAGCCAGAGACAGCAGGAGAGTTGTTGAAGTTCGCAGAGGTGTATAGAGAGGCACGTTTTGGGCACTAAGGTGCAGAGAACAGGTGGACTGGCATGGTGAGAAGAGTGCAAGGAGACTAGGAGAGTTTCCTGCAAATTCTGCAAACCCTGTGGTGGGGAGAAGGAAGGGCAAAGGGACTTTAGGGTTTATTTGTCACAAGAAGGGACATGTGGCAGAGGGATTGTCGCATGAGGTTCCAGAAGGCAGCAGCCTTGCAAGAGGTGGATAAGGGTGTCATGGGAAACGTCCTGCAGTGGAACCAAAAGGGATCCAATTAGGGAAGAGGGTGGAGTGTTCGCCTATGGCTTGCACTGGACAGCAGTCAGTGTCAGGGTTGGAGGGCTGGGCACTAGGCTGAGTGGTTCGTTACCAGTGGAAAGTAGGGTGGATCGGCCAGCAGAGGGTGAATGTGTTACGAGTCTCTGGTTGTTATGCGGGGTAGTACGAACAACGCTGGGTCGAGAAGGGGATTTGACAGGGCAAATCCAGACTGTACTCTATCGTTGGGACTGTGAGGGAGTTTCCAGTGCTTTGATAGACGTTCGTACCCTTACTTCTCTGGCGTGTTGTCTGCGTTGGTTGGAGAAACTTCATGATTCTGTTCATTGGGAAATATTCAGGGGCATCAAGGGATCCTGGGGATCCTGAGTTGTTGACTGCTACAGGGCGCAGTCAAACACGGAGCAAGAAGAAGGAAATGGTTGGTAAACCGTTAGTTGTTCAGGATGGAAGTTTCGGGATATGTTGTGTCGCATGATGAGTTTTTAGGGCAGCGCAGGAACTTGACCCTTCGCTCGTGAAGTCTTGGGAAGTTGGCAAGAGAGTGGAGAGATACAGGTGGTTAGAGGAGGTTGTGACTTCTGCAAATTGGCGCAGGCAGCATCATTGATGTGGTGAAGAGACCCAGAGAGAAGGGGGAGATTTTGTTGCCTGAGTTTACAGGAGAAAAGGCATACAGGGATGTGTACTGTATGAAGGGCTAGACAGTTGGAGTTCCTAGGTTTGTTGTCGGGAGGCGACACTAAGCAGCCAGAACAGGGAAAGGTGGAGAAGATGATGGTATTCAGTGAGCATAGACCAAAACAGAAGTCAGGGAGTTGCTAGGTTTTATTTGGTTTCTATAGGGGAGTTTTGTTCCAAATTTCGCAGCAGCAATCACGAGATCCTCTCAGTGATTTGGTCAAGGCTGGGAAACGGCAGTTGTCGATAATGGTCTGACGCTGGCAGAGCAAGCACTGCAGTCGGTATTAGAAAGTCTAGGTTCCCGTCCCTTCTTGATGGCTAAGTTTTGTCCAAACCATATTTGTTGCGGACAGATGCATCAGGTGGTGGGATAGGTGCAGTATTGTATTTAAGGAAACATGAAGGGTCGATGTTTCTGTGAGATATGCTTAGCAGGAAGTTGACCCAATTGTGAAGAAGGGACAGCACGGTGGAGAAGGTGTGTTTAGCTGTTGTGTGGGGCCGTGCAGAAGTTCCACAAATACTTGTATGGGAAAGTGTTCGGTTGATAAGACGATCACCAACCACTCAAATTCTGCGGAGGCACAGCTGAATTACAGCAGGTGTTCTGCGTGGGCAATGGATTGCAGCCCTAAAGGTTACCGAGTGCAGTTCATCCCAGGTCGACAGAATGTCGGAGCTGATATTTTAGCCGTGTAGTCTAGCAGCTGCAACTCAGATGGAAGTCAGTCATATCCAGGGTGCGTTGTTGATAATATGTGGTGATTCCAGTTATGTTGATTGGATATGGGTTCATTCCCAGTTGGTTTGGTTCATATTTTTTTTGTGTAGAGACTGGTTCATTTTTTCTTTGTGAGACTGTTCATGTGGATGTAGTTATACTTGGAGCATACAGTCGCTTGTGTTAGTGTTGCATTATTTTCAATAAAGAGGATGGAGATTTCCTCAGTGAAGTGTTCATGGATCGCGATCATATTATATTAGTGCTTTTCATAAGAATTGTGAAAAGGAGAGATGGCAAATCCGCAGGTAGGGGGAAATTGCATAAGTGAGCACAGAGGTCGTTATAGAATGAGTTGAAATAACGCAAGAAGCGCAGTCAATGAAAATATCTCATTTGGAGTGGTATTCACTATTTGTTTATTTATAACTTATAAACGTTGGTTGTAAAGTATTTTCCTAACTTGCGCTGTGTAGCTGTGTTGTCAGCCAAATTGGTTGTTGTCTTTTTTGTACCGTTGTTTTGAGACAATGGGAGCATGGTCTTTTGCCAAGGGGGAAATTGTCACGGACATAAAAATGAACAAAACCTAATTGGTGGGGTTACAACCTAACTTGGGGGGAACAACCTATATCTGGGGGAGTCGCCAGTCATTTGTTCGGACCTAAGTCCAAACTCAAACATATTAGGCGGTAAGAGACGGGCCAATAGTCGGGTCCGGCCTATTAAGCATAGTTGTAGTGCTTCAGGAAGACGGTCTGTAATGCTATAGGGCTAAGCAGCTTTGACCGACGCCTCGATGACTAGGAGCGAGTCGCAGAGCGAGTCAAGCTCATCTAGCCAATTTGTGGATTAACAACGTAATTGTTTATCGGAGTCTTGGTGCCTTCCTGTCTCAGCTGGCCAATTTAGGATTGACCAGTGTCCACCACTTTAAGCCACACGCGCCAAGTCAAGTAGGATAGGGGGGGAAGGTTGTGTGTGGTGGGAGGGTTGAAATGAAATCTGGCTAATCAAATTAATGACCAATTGACCACACCAGAGTGTAAGGGTGTAGGTCGGGATGTCATGATTTGTACGTCCATGGATTTAGAGGGGAGACAACTTCGGGGATCAAGGTAAAAATACTGACCAAATGGTACTGGCCTTGGACACGGGGTTAGGAGATAAAGGAATGTTGAAGTGAGAGAGAGGAGGGAGGAAAACGAACAGACAGAGGAGAGAGGGTGAAGCTGGGGGAGGTAGGCTCTGCTTTGGAAGGCTAGGCGTGGAGATGAGAAACGAACAGAGACAGAGAGATGAGGAGGTTTTAGGTGTAGTCTCTGCACGAGGGAAAACGGAAGGAGAGAGATGAGAGGAGTAGATCGAGGGGAAGAACGAACAGAGAGAGAGAGAGGTTTGAGTGGAGTCTGCAGGAGAGATAGGGCTGAGTGAAGAGAGAGATGAGGGAGGTGAGAGAGAAACCAAGTTGAGTAGATTAGCATGAGGTTGTTGCAGTGGAAGGACTGAGGAGAGATGTGGAGAGAGATAGAGAGTTGCTAATTTATGATGAAGAAAAGAAAGAAAGAAACCCCCCAAAGAAAAGAAAAGCAACCATGTCCATTTGATAAGAGCAGGACTAGAAGAAGAGAGAGAGTGAGAGAGTGCAATGGTTAATGCAGGAAGATGATGGGGAGACAGATCGATGTTGATTGTCTCTGTTCTACCATAACCGGGGGGGTTTCGACCTCATACCTGGCAGCGTCACTTCGCCAAGCAGAAACCACTGACCAACGCAACAGTCTCCACTGACCAGGGGCCTTCAGACCAACACCAGTGCCGGCTGTTGTTCGTGTTGTGAAAGGACAGCTGAAAAGAAAAAGAAAAGAAAAGAAAAGACAGTGATTCGTGAATAGTTAAGATTCACCTGGCCAGGTAAAGTAGAAAATCTGTTTATAACGGGTTAGTATAGTTGTTTTAGATAAATGTTTTTGTGAAGTTCAGGAAAGAGAGAATGGTTTTATTTGTTTGATTCTTTAGGCATTGATGTTCTTTCTAGGATCAATGTAAGTAAAGTTATGACTTTACTAGTGGTTTGATGTGACGTATGATGATATATGAATGAGATTGTAAGCATGCTGGGAGTGTGTTTGGGCTGTGCGCTAGTCCTTCCTCCACTGACTATTACACCGAGGTTGACAGGGCCATGTTTTCCAATGTTTCCTTTCTAAATGACGTAAACGAAAATAGAGAGTTTCGTGGGAAGAAGTATGGCGCACCTTCCTCTCAACAGTGTATTTATAATTAATATTTATTTGACTTTCGGTTTCTCTTTAGTTTGTGCACAACGATCATGTACACCGAAAATAAATATAGATGCCAGAGGTGCAGTTCCTGTGATGGACAGTGAGGACCGAGATCAAGTGAGCTCAAACCGTAGGCGAACATCCGGTCGGCGTGCAGTTCCAAGTTCACAGCCGCTGCCTGTGAAATTCTCGTCCGGCCATCCGGTGTCTTTGAAGAATGCCGCACCTGGGACAAGAGAAATAATTTCAAACTTATTAAAAATCACATCGCAGCTAAAAAATAATTTCAGATTCAGCGTACCCAAATGAGGAAAATGGCTCGCGCTTGACTCATTTTCTTTTGTATTTAGGATTTTCTTTTTTTGTAATTATTCTTTCTTTTCTTTTCTTTCTTTCCTTTTTTTTTTGCCGGCATGCATTTCATCATTTCCGATTCTGTCTGTGGCCTACTTTCATTGATGACACACACGTGTAGTTCTTGTGTGGAAGCATTGCAAATCATGGCGTCCTGGAGCAGGGAGTGCATTATTCGTTTCATCGGCGGCATAGCGGTCGGCGGCACAGCGGGACGGCGGCATAGCGGGTCAGCGGGATGGCGGCATAGCGTGTCGGCGGCACAGCGGGACGGCGGCATAGCGACACAACGATACGCTCCCCAATTCATGGGGCCGGACAACTGTACGTCTGGCGTTTCACGCGACGCTGAAACGTCCGGACTTTGACCGACCGCCACGCGAATCCCGACTTCGTGCTGGCAAAAGTCTGGACGTTTCAGCGTCGCGCGAAACGCCAGACGTACAGTTGTCCGGCCCCATGAATTGGACCCCTGGTCATGTTGGCATAGGAGGGAACGAAATAGTTGATCGTTTAGCCAAGAATGCCACAAGAGAGAAATTGTCCAACATCTGAAACCCAACATTAACGATTATGTGAGAGACCTCTGGCAGGAGGATTGGAATGCACAGACGGATAACAAACTCTTTCAGATCCATCCAAACCTTAAGGAGTTCCTCCCATCTTCGTCTGGTGGTCGTAAAGAAGAAACAGTTCTGTGCCGGCTGCACACCAGCCATTCGTATTTTACCCATTCCTACCTTTTAAAGAGTGAAGAAGCTCCGTGGTGCGTTCCATGTCATGTGCCACTCACAATGAAACATATCCTTTTAGAGTGTTGGGACTTGCACGGTGTGAGACACAAATATTTTACAGCAGAGTCCATGAAAATCCTGTTCAGAGATGTCCTGCCTGACGTGATCTTTGAGTTTTTGAGAGAGATTAACATTTTTGATCTGATTTAAGATTTTACGGAAGAAAGATTTTTAACGAAGTTTCTGGTGCGTTCTAGAAGATGTCATTTAAAGAGATGTGTGAATTTTAAAATTAAAAAAAAAAATGACTTGTGAGTTGATTTTAACGTGGTGACAGCC
>JAFLJL010002278.1:31753-83337 GCA_018398815.1 Conus ventricosus | reverse complement strand
AGGCAGAAAACAGAAAGGAAAAGGCGGTTCTCTAGTCAGGATCCTCACCTTAGCTACTGACATGGAACCTACAGGGCATCACCTTACACGTACCTTAGCCAAACAGCATCTGCACCTCTCAGGCCTAGAAGCAGTGTGAAAAAAACAGCCTATCTCCAAGTATTGATGCCCCCGCCAGCAAAGCCTAAGGATCACTGACCACCAAACCCTCCGACCACGACAAGGTCGCAACCCCCAGAGGGAATATCAACGGTCTTTTTGTGCTTGGACTCATAAACTAAAGTATAAACACCCTTCGATGTTGTTACTGTGAGCTGTTTAGAACAGAGTTTAATGTCTCGTTTACTTTTTTAAAGCATTCCTTTTTATCTGCTCGGCGTCTGCTGTTGAGAAAAACTTGCCCTCGCCTTTCTTGAAGATCAACTTTTGTCTTTTGTAGTCATTAAAATCGGCCTGTAAACGATTAAATTCTTCATCCGTGATGTTTGAGTCAGCTAGTGCTTTATTTATTGTCAGTTTGAACGAACTAAGTTTAGCCGTTATTAGTTGAACCATAGCTGTGTGCTTTTGGAGTTTAGTTTTTAATTTTTTGCCAGCCGCACTTACAGCTAATGAACACAGACCGAGAGCTAAAGACAAACCTCCTAGAGGTAAAGCTGCGGGTGCGCCTATGCCCGTTGCTAAGAGGCCAACACTCGTTCCTGCTGATAGAGCACTTATAGTCGATGCCCCAGTATTAACATAAGTAACAGCATTAAAGGCAGCAGAATACCTTCGTTTGGTTTTGCTGTATTTTGAAAGGTCTTGCTCTAGTTTTTGTTGCATTTGTGTAATGTTTGTTAATCTGAAGGTTTTTATGCTAGGCTTTCTACTATCCCTTCTTTTGGCGGCGCTGTAGGCACATTTGGATAAACCTGAACAGACATGCTTTTTTAAAATAAAAATAATTTAGTATTGTATATCTTTTCATCTGTTATCTTCGATATTCAGCTGCGCATCATATATTAAAAACAAATGTACATTAAGCGGTTTATCGGCTTCTTCTTCTTTATCAATTTGAATGTTTATTACGTCTCTCACAGTTCTCCCGCTTCCATGCAACTGATTATCCTCTGTTGACCTTAGGTCAATCCATAAACCGTATTTCGTTGTTAAATAATCATCAAGCCTAACATTGTGAAGATGTAAATCTTTAGACACAAGGTCAACTGTTGGATTTCTACACCTCCCGCCTCCAAACAGTTTTCTTATTTCATCAAAATGCTGATAAGGTTTAAGCCCGCTAGCGTAAATTTGGTTAGGACTACCCTCAATCGAACATTGTACTTTCGTTATTTTTGGATAAAAAACTTTTCACTTCCTCTTTTGAACGGTTCTTCATCTTCGCACAGCAATAAAATACCTTTAAGCGATCTTGCTGCGACACTAAAACTAAAATTCCATATAGCGTCTGCCCTGCTTCTGGGATATGTTGTATGATGAATCACTCTTCGTAATATATTGCTAATTTTGACTGATATTGTTGCTCAATCAGCCTTGCTAAATTAGGGTTGCTAACACCGTCAAACTCTAACGAGATGTCAGAAATGCTGTACTTTGCTTCGGTGTCTGATGATTTTGATAACGCGTTTGTATTCATTAAAGTAGTTCATATGACAAGCCTGTCCTTTTAAATGCTCCTTGAAAGTACGGTGCATTGGCGCTTTTAACAACTCAAAATCTAAGGGGATGGAAAAAGCCGATTTCCATACGCAAAATTTACACTGCAATACTTTTTTGCCAGTCTTTAATATCTGCGGCGCCTATTCTATGTTTTAGTGCTTCTTCATTTTTCGATTCCTTGAAACCAAGATCAGCCCTTTCATTCCCGGTTAGCCATAGATCAGAATAGTTAAAAATATGTTCTGCATTGTGTAAAGAAAATATTTTCTTGCCCCTCAAGTTTTATAAGAAATTTTCTTAACAATTGCCCGCTCCAAATTCTGGACAACTGTCCAGTTTGTGTCTGGTGTGAAGCGAGTACTATTATGAAAGTAAAGACGCGCAGAGCCTGGCACAATCACTTCATCTGCTCCTAGGTCCGGAAATTTGACAGTAAGAATTTGATCTGCATCAATAGTAGATGATTATTTGGAACAGTAATAATTCCGCTTATTTCCCTTCACGCCAAGGGCTCGTTCCAGTCTTCTATGGGCGGTCAAGAAATCGCGCCATAAGCTTGACATTTTTTTATAAAAACAAAATACAAAAAAAAAGGTTTTAATATTAAAAATTACATGGCAGCATTGAAGATGAAGATTATGATGATTTTGAACCTGGAGACGACAATAAGTCAAATGATCCCTTTAATACAGCACCGCTCGCGCCCTCTTGCGGCGTGAATTAACAGAAAGTAAAGGTCAGATCATTATAACCAAAGTTTAGCCAAGAACCTCCCGAATTTTATAGACCCTAATGATTTTGAAGTAAAAGATGACCCATTTGTTTGTGAGGAGCGACCAAGGACAACTTGGTTCAAGCTACATCTAAACCAGACTCATCAAAGTTTTTAAAAAAGAGTACTAATAGACAAAGCTCCAGTGTGCGCGTTTCAAAAATCGCCTTGGCATTACGAATCCAAAATTAGATAGGGATGCAGTTGCTAAACTTCAAAACACACGGCAAGGAACTCCCAACAGATAACCAAATGCAAAACAGGAGAGGAGAGAGGAGATAATGTTGCTTATAGCCCAGCAGCCCGACCGCAAAGGTCCATATCAGGGCTGTCACCACGTTAAAACAACTCACCAGTCTTTAAAAAAAAAAAAAATAACAAAAAAAAAAAAAAAAAACCAACTTTCACACATCTCCTTAAATGACATCGTCTACAAACGCACCAGAAACTTTGTTAAAAAATTTCTTTCAGCCGTAAAATCTTAAATCAGATGAAAAAAAAAATGTAATCTCTCTCAAAAACTCATAGGATCACGTCAGGCGGGACATCCCTGAACAGGATCTCATGGACCTCCGCCGTAAAATGTTTGTGTCTCACATCGTGCAAGTCCCAACACTCTAAAGTACATGTTTTCTTGTGAGTGCGCGATACATGGAATGCACCACGAGCTTCTTCACTCCTTAAAAGTCAGCATGGGTAAAATACGAATGGCCGGTGTGCAGCGGCACAGATCCGATTCCTCTTTACGACCTCCCGATGTGGATGGGAGGAATTCCTTAAGTTGAACGGATCTGAAAGAGTTTGTTACTCGCTGTGTGTTCCAATCCCCCTGCCAGAAGGTTTCTCTCACATAATCGTTAAATTTTGGGTTTCACATCGAGCAGGGATATAAGTGTTGGAACAGTTTCTCTCTTGTGGCGTTCTGGCTAAACGATCAACATTTTCGTTCCAGCCGATGCCAACATGGCCAGGAACCCAAGCAAGAGTAAATGTTTGTAACCGTCCCCTCAACTTTGCTAAAAGTTCAAAAAAAAAAAGTAAAAGTTCTGGATGCTGAAGGTTGCGGCCAGCTAATGCCTCCAAAGCTGACAGCAGAATCCGACAGAACAGAAAGTCCCTCTTTGAAGAATGTGAGATTATCTTCAAAGCCAAAACCAGAGCAGTAAGTTCAGCAGAATAGACAGAAGCATCTGAATGGATATGTTCCAACAGGATCTGAGAAGGAGCCCCAGGGCAGTAGCTGCACAGGCCACTCCATCTTCAGACTTGGAACCGTCAAGTGAAAACGTTTTTGACAGGATGGGAATTTGAACAGAGTTCAGCATAAAATGCCTGTACGCCAGAGAGCTGGTAAACTCTTTGCGAAAACTGCATGATCAAAACGAATCTCTGGTGTAAAAAGTTCCATGAGTGATCCGGAAACTTGGAAAAATCGGAAACTCCTCCCAGGTCTATACTATGCATTCCGCACAGGAGAGGCTGCATACGAACCCAAACGGCGGAATACATTTCGGGTTGTTCAACTTACTTGGAACGGAGGGTCAAAAACACAGTCATAGGCAATTCTGCGATTCTGAGAACAGTCGGATGTTAATAATTCAAAGACAGTTTTCAGCCGCGGTTGGACAGTGAAAGGTTTCACTGCCTCTCGTACAGCGTACACAGGGGTGGAGCGGAACGCCTCCAAGACAGAGAACGAAGCCCTTTGAATTGGTGGATAGGGTCCCAAGAGTTTGAGTAAGATGATCTTGCGGAGCCGTACACAGCACAACCGTAGTCACAGTTCGGCAACGGACCAGGGCTCTGTAGAGGTCAACAAAGTTTTCTTATCAGCGCCCCAGTCGTGTGTGCTACAACCGCGCAGATATTCAGTGCCTTTTGCAAGCAGTTTTGGAGGTTTTTAATATGGCTGAAAAGTTAAGTTTTTGGTCAAAAATGACTCCCCAGAAATTTGGCCTCTTTAACAGCTGGAATGGGAGAATTCCCTACTGAAGTTCCGCTCTGGAAAAAAATGACCGGAAATTCAGGAAGTGAATACCTGCTGGTTTTTGTAGCAGAAAAGGTGAAACCGTTTTCATCCGCCCACCGCTGGATTTTATCTACTACGCAAAGCTGGAGCTGCGCTGACACTCGGGTACAGGCTTCCAGTTGCGTAAACAGCAAAATCATCCACAACCAATGAGCAGTCTGAACCACTGCTGAACTGATTGAACAATTGTTGATCTTAATACTAGAGGGGCAGGGAGATAGTCTGCTCCCGTGAACACCCATCTCACTCCTGCTCGATGACATCAGAGGAGTGGTACCAACTCCGGAACCTGAAACTGTCTTTCTGCCAAAAATTTTTGAATAAAAAAAAGCGGAAGAATGACCTCGAAAACCAGATCGGGAGATCATGAAGTATCCCCGACTTCCAGGTGGAATCGTAGCCTTCTCCAATCGAAGAAAATTGCCACTGCATGCTGTCTGTTTAAAAAAAAGCGTTCCTAAGTGTAGATTCCAGACGAATCAAATGGTCAACTGTACTACGATGTTTGCGAAACCACACAGTCTTATTCGCCAAAGGCCATCGGTATTCCGAGTTTCCACATGAGCCTAGCATTGACCATTTTTTCCATCATTTTACAGACACACTGGTCAAAGCTATGGTCGGTAGTTTAGATGGATTAGAAAGAGCTGTCCAGTTTGGGATGGGAATAATGAGGCTTTCCCCAAGAGGGTGAAAGCAACCTGTAGTCCACACGTGGTTGTATACCCTGTAACAGATGTGCAGACCTTCTTTGCGGAAGATGTTGACATAGTTGATAATGAATGTCATCTATACCTGGAGAGGAATCGTCTGCAAGAGAGTAAGGCAGATTTCAGTTCGTTTAATATGAGAAAGGAAGATTGTAGTCTTCCATGTTTGTCGGGATGAAAAGGCAGGGATTTGTCTTTTAAGGGCTTTGTTTTAGACAAAAGTGACTGATTTATTAGAAGAGGAAATTCTTTCATGTTGAAGCAAGCAGATTAGCAACTGCTTTCTTCTCTGTTATTAAAGAATCCGAAACTTGAGATGGTTTCACAGTGGGACAGTGTTCTTTTCCCTTTGATTTTCTTAATGATGTTCCACACATTTTCTTAGAATTTTCGATGTCAGCCTGAGCAGAAGCTTTCTCCAGGAACCGGACGTTTACTGATTTTAAAAGTGTGTCTTGATTTAGCAACGGAGTTTTTGATGGGCTCGAGCGGTGGACCAAGGTCGATGGTATAACCCTGAACGCTGAGCCCGTTTTCCGGACTTGAAATTTGTTGGCAATCTGGAATCAAACCAGGGTTTTGGCATTTGAAAGTTTGTCGGAAGACACTGGAATACATGCTTTAGCACAATTAATTCATAGTATTAGTCAGAGATTCTGCTGGGTCCGGACTCTGAAGAAAATCATGGTCCCTGGGAACTCCTTGGAAATAGTGGGCTGCAAATAGATCCCAGTTTGCTTTCTTATAATTAAAGCTGAGAGACAGAGACATGTGCAGTTAATACAGGTTGTAGAAGACAGGGAAATGGTCACTTCCGTGCAGATCGTCATGGACAGACCACTCATAGTCCAGGACCAGCGAGGGGTCACAAACCGACAAATCTAAACACGAAAGTGAAACCTGAGAAGAGTGGAGATAAGTTGCAGATCCGTCATTCAGACAACACAAATCCAAGTCTGAAAGGACATCCTCAAGAAAGCAGACCTCTTGGTGACGTACCGCACTTGGACCCCAAGAGGATTGGACCGTTAAAGTCAGACCCAACACAAAAAAGGTCGAGGAAGTTCTTCTATCAGACTGACAAGGGCCTGATCGACAAACCGGGACAGAAGGTGAGAGATAAAAGGGAACAGATTTCACAGGTCTTGTGGAGAGTGACTCTCGCAGCTACAGCCAGAGAAGTAGACAGAGTGACAGGACTATACAACAAAGTTTGTGTAGGAGAAGGGCAACACACCGCCCGCCAGTCCCAACGTGGATGGTTGTGCAGTTTTCGAAAGAATAATAAAGCAGAAAGAGTACAGGTCTTCTGGCTCTGAATATGAGTTTCTTGAAGCGCCACGACGAAGGTTTTTAGAGACTGAGACACAGAGCTGCAGCTCCTCGAAGTTGGAATATAGACCACGGATATCAATGGAATATTGTACTATCCATGAGCAGAGGCGAAAAGGAGAGAAATCAGGTCATCTCCTCTTCAAAACGTCCGCATCTAATGGAGTCGAATTTATTAGTTAATTTCACTGGAACTGTGGGGGTCTTTGAACCTGCTGGCAGACCTTGCACCGCAGGTGACAAAGGCCTGGAGTTTGGAGATGGGTGGAGTCTGGATTTGGGAGATGGTGGAGGTTTCTTCCCTCATCTCCACCATCTCCACACTGGGTAGAACTCCTTTGCTCCGCACGGGGCACTGACAGAGGAATTCGAGTTGCGGTGCAGGTTTTAATCTGCCCCAGCAAGCAGATGTTGTAGACTGCTGGCAGTCTGAGGGGTGGCGGATTTTTTGCCCTCCACCCAGGGCGGTCCATGTGGGTTGGGAGGTGGTGGATCCGCTTCCACCAGAGCTGACAGTTCTTCCTTGCAGTGTCTTTGAAAAGATAAATTCATCAGTCTGGCAGCAGACTGACCGAGTGGAAATTTTCTTTACGGCCGAAGCATATGAAATGCTGTGGCCGTCTGACTGCCCACAACCTGCTTGCGGGCTTCAAAAAAGGAGATCTTCTTTTCTGTCTTAACTTTTTGTATTGCAGATTCCTGAATCCACAGAGGACAATTCGGAAGAGGAGGATGGTCGCCACCGCAGTTTGCACAATGTGCCGGATCTTTACACGGCCCATCATGGGTTGCCTTGCAGCAAATACCGCACACCTCCTGCCCAGAACAGCGGTCTCTGACATGGCCAAACCTCTGGCATCTGAAACACCTTAACGGGGATGGCACATAGAGCTGAACATGAACATTTAGGTAACCGACTTTGATGACCGGAGGCAGCACAGGGTTGCAGAAGGTCAGAAAGAGGGTGTTGGTGGCCACTCTCTCTGAACCCTTCTTTATCGTCACCCTGCGCACCTCCGTCACACCCTGGGACGCCAGCTCCGTCTTAATTTCTGCCTCCGAGACGCCTGATAGATCTCTGCAGCGAATGACTCCTTTTGTTGAATTTAATTGTTTATGGGGAGTCACCCTGATCTCCCTGTCCACTATCTTTGTTGCTCTCAACAGCTGTTCAGATTGCTTTTTTAGATCGACATTGAATTAGAAATGAGCCATTCCTCAACCTTTTGACTGACTGAGGGTCACCTGCTAGACCTTGAAAGCCCTTTTGGATGGCAAAAGGGCTCAGAGATGAAAGGGGTCTTTCCTGCTCCGTCCCTTCCATCACGAGCCAGGAAGCCCAGAAACCTGTCTTCTGTCTTATTTCAGTATCTGAATCGCTGTCTGTTTGAAAATCCCCTGAAATAGGGGATGCTGACTTCCTCTTCCTTTTGGGGGGGGTAGTTTTTTGAAAAAGCCATGTGTATTTTATTATATTTCATCCCTCCCTTACCCACCCACCTTGGAGTCCAACTAAGGGGCCAGGGCCAAGAATCACTGTCTTGACCCCTTCCAGGCTTCAGGAGAGATATACAACAGACAAAAACCTTCCAACCCTATCCCCCTGATCATGCCCAACTCCCGGGAACAGAGAGCTGAGCACTACAGGGGTTATCTTGGCCAGCCGGAGAAATGCCTGTTTTGACCCAGCCCCAAGAAGGGGAGCCGATTAGTACACCGGGCCAAGGTGTACTCCCTGTCTAGGAGAGGTCCGAGCCAAAGTGATGTGTTGAGAGCGCTGGCCCTCTCAATCACCAGGATCTCATTCCCTCCGACACAGGTCGCACCGCACCGCCAACGCGGCGGATCTTAAGGAGACCACAGAGAGAAAAGGGGTGTGGAAAAAAAAGACTTGAAGGGGAGACGAAGAAAGAAAAAGATCCGTTAAGAAAGGCAGAAGACAGAATTGGGAAAAAGGTGGGTTACTGTTTGTCTGGGCCCTCACTCCTAACCTTTCTGACATGGGAGACCCTACCAGGGCATCAATTCCTACCACGTAATGCTTGGCCAGTCAGCAACTTGGCTTCATACAGGCCTAGCAGTGTTCACAACTAACCATCTAGCTGAGTTTTGATGCCCCCGTCAGCAAAGCCTAAAAGATCACAGGACCACGCAAGCCCTCCGACCACGGCAAGGTTGCAACCCCCGGAGGGGGTTGCAACAAGAACACTGTTGTTGACTGAGTAATTTCATGCGAGAGGTGAGTGCGCAATTTTTAAAAAGAGAATCATGACTTATTTCAAATGCTACCTAAACCGAAAAAAAGCATGTGCTGCTTGTACAACATGCACTCACACACTTGTGTGTGTGTGTGTTGCAGGTCTGTGAGGAGCACCTTTTGGCATGGACGAGTCCCTCGGTGGGGTGGATGAGGTCACTGGACAGCCCATCATCGTCGAGATGACGAGTCAAAATTTTTCCATCGAAAATATCATCGGCGGACATACCGGGAAGACACTGGGGTTTGGGGCTGTGGAACGGGATCTAACAGAGTTCACATGCAGGTTGTCAACGACCGCAGGGAGCAAACCCTAACAGCTATTATTGAGCGCCACATACTGCCAGGCACTCACATCATGAGTGATGGTGGGCAGCGTATGCAAATATTGATCAGATAGGGGGAGGAATCTATTCGCACTCAGTGGTGCATCATAATTTCTTCAAGAAGCAGGAAGCAAAAAAGTGCCTTACACAGAAAAACATATGCGGCAAAAGCTAGATAATCATTTTGGAGAAACCATTATTTTCACAAGCATTAGAGGGAAAGCAAACGTTTGTAACTTTCAGATCAACTGCTGAGAAAATTCTCAAGGACTTTTCCAAAGAAATAGAGAAAGATAGTGAAAGAGAAAAACTTCGTATAATCAAAACAGCTGCACTACTCCTTCTCTCGGACATCAAGGCTATGGATACATCAAAAGAGGACTATCCAGCAAATTCTGATGTCGCTAACCTGGACAAAAACTTAGAATTCCTTCCCTCGTCCGTCACATTGCTCCTAAGTACTTTGTTTCATGACAAAAAAGGTCACAAACTTAAGATTGCTTCAATTGGTCAGGCTCTGGTCCAAGCAGTAAGACCAAAAGTCTTGATGGCACCACTGCAGTTGGGTCTTGGAGTTGAGATTCATCACCTCTCTGGCTCAAAGTATCTAGTTGACCATTTAAGCAAAATGGGATTTTCTTCATATTATTCTGAGGTCAAGAAATATGAACAGTCTGCTGCACTGACCCAAGGTATTGGCATACAAGGTGGGACTCCAGCAAGCTGTGTGCAATTTGTAGCTGATAATGTAGATCACAACATCCAAACTCTAGATGGAACTGGAACATTCCATGGCATGGGAATGATTGCTGCTGTCACCCCTGCCCTTAGAAGTGGCAGGTCCATCAAACGAGATGTAACTGCAACAGCTGAGCTGGTGAAAAACATCGGAAGGATTCCAGTCAAACTATTAAGTTCGTCAAACTCTTTCTTGAAATTGGATTATGGTATTCTTCAAAGCAACCACAACTCTGCCAATGCCTTTATTGATCTTCTGTGGAAAATTTCGTGGCCTCTTCGCTCTCCACGACCAGGCTGGTCAGGAACCATGCAAGCTGTCTGTGATGGCCACTATCCAGGGCAAAGCTGCTTCACATTCCTGCCCATGATTGACATGGACCCCACCGACATGAGCTGCGTGTTTACAACTCTGCACTTTTTGTCAGCATTGGCAAAGGAATACCATGTAACTCCTGTGGTCACATTTGATCAGCCACTCTGGTGGAAGGCCAGGATCATTGTCTCCAATGAAACAGATGACAGCCCACTTCGCTCCATTGTCCTTCGACTGGGCGGCTTTCACACAGAGATGAGCTTCCTGGGTTCCATAGGACGTCTGATGGCAGGATCTGGCCTTCAGCAACTACTGGAAGTGGCATTTGCACAAAATGCCATCATTCATTGCTGACAGGAAAGTCAGTGGCCAGAGCTGTTCGAGGGCATTTCATCGTGGATGCTGTTTTGAATGCCATTATTGCGTCCATGACTTTCAACTATTCCCTGGAGAACATCGTAGAACTGTACAATGAGGAAGCAGAAGTTGATATTGGAGACAATGAAGATCTGAAGTTAGCTCTCCTATTGTATGATCAGGTCATGGACAAAACCATTGAAGCTGAAAACTTAGAAACCTACTCTGAACTACAGAGACTACAAGAAGAAATGGTTCAGACAAAAAATGAACTGAAAAAGAGTCGCACTTCTGGCCTTTGGCTACAATACATGGACATGGTTGACGTCCTTCGGCGTTTTTTGAGAGCTGAAAGAACAGGTAACTGGCTGCATCATCTTCAAGCACTGCAGGAAATGCTACATTACCTTGCAGCTACTGGCCATAACCTGTACACCAAGTCAGTGTACATCTACTTACAAGACATGCAACAGCTCCAGCAACAACACCCTGACGTTTTACAGGACTTCTTGAAAGGACATCATGTCATCAGAAGAAGTGACCGTTATTGGGCTGGTTTATCTACTGACCTGGCGATTGAACAGCTCCTCATGAGGAGAGTCAAGTCTGTTGGTGGGCTGACTCGAGGGAGAGGCATGGATGAGTCACAGCGTGCACAGTGGCTTTTGTCAATGCCAGCATGTGCATATATGAACAGTGCCATGCAGGAAGTCACAGGGATGGAGTTCTTCACCAGTGATCAGCATACAGACTCAACTGAGTCACGGAAGAAGAAAGACGACAAAGACATGAGGGCTGTTCTTGGTTTCCTTCTTCTACACAATCCGTTTTCTAGCTCTGATCCATCGTTGCGGAATATCTGCACAGGCGTGGTAGCTGATCCTTCAGTGAATGCTGATTCTGCAAAAGAAACAGGAGAGGCCATCATCCAAGACATGGAAGGAAAAAAGGTGACTGATTTCAAATTCAAGAAGAAAGAACAAGTGATTTCGATGGATCTCAAACGTTGTGTCAGAATTGACGATGACTCCATCCAGGTAGATCCTCAGCTGCTGTTCCAGCGATTAGTAACAGCAGCAATGAACAGTCAGACTGAGGACTTCGAGATCAGTTCTATCTTTGAATTTGAACTAAACACACCACCTGCCTCTCTGTTTGATTCAACAGGACTTATGCGAGAAGCCACCAAATCCAAACTTTTGGACTGTTTCCCATCACTGGAAGAAGACAGTTCAAAACAACACGAGAAAGACGGCACGGAATATGTGCTAGATGGTGGTTCACTGCTGCATAGACTGTCCTGGAAGAAGGGTGACACGTTCGGCCGCATTTGTCAAGTCTATGCAGAGTACGTCGTCAGGCAGTACAGAAGGCCCATCGTAGTATTTGACAGCTACAGTTGTGAGCCATCTACAAAAGACACTGCTCACCTTCGGCGATCTGGAGGTACAGGCCAAGAAGTGCGTGGACTTACACAATCCACGCAGTTATGTACGAAAAACACATTTTTCTCTCAAACCAGAATAACAAACAGGCTTTTGTATCCATGCTAGGTGAGATACTGGAAAGCTATGGATGTCGCATCGTACATGCCCAAGGAGATGCAGACACTTTGATAGTGAAGACAGCACTGAAGTGTTCAGCCATCAAAAACACATGTGTTATTGGAGAGGACACAGACCTTCTTGTACTTCTGTGTTTTCATGTCAAACCTTCAGATAAGGCTGTGTTCTTCAGGTCTGACAAGCGAAGTGGAACCAAGCAGCGAATGTGGCATATCCAACAAGTGCAACAGTGCTTGAAGCCACAGATAGTGAAAGCCTTACCATTCCTGCATGCTATCAACGGCTGTGATACAACATCCCGTCTGTATGGAATTGGTAAGACAATTCCTGTCAAGAAAATGGATGACCCCATCTTTATGGCTGCAAGCAGTATCTTCTGTACTAAGGATCAAAATCCTGACACAGTCATTTCTGAAGGTGAGAAAGCACTGGTCTCTTTGTACAATGGCCAGCCTGGTGTCACTCTAGACACCCTTCGCTACCATCGCTTCTGTGAGAAGGCAGCAACCTGTGTCACAGCAATCCAGGTCCAAAGCCTTCCGCCCACCTCAGCTGCTGCAAAATACCACAGCCTACGTGTCTATCTGCAAGTACAGGTAAAGTTAGACATTTTTAAGTTAAAACATATTCATTTATTATTGATGTTGTTACATTATGCCCCTTTTAAATAATTTGTCAGTGCATTATTCCAGCCGAGTTTTACAGAGTGTTTATGATTACTATGAATTTCATATTACAGCCCAGTTCAAAGCCCAGGCTTTGAATGTTAAACTGTGACTTTATACAACAACCAGTGTATTATTAGTGTTTGTTGATTAACTGACAACATCAAATGACAACGAAGACAGCCTGCTTGTCTGTCTGCAAGAATATTTACACGTCATCATTCTTCAAAAGAAAAGATAAGATAAGATAATGTTGCTTATAGCCCAGCCGACCGCAAAGGGCCACATCAGGGCTGTCACCACGTTAAAATCAACTCACCAGTCATTTAAAAAAAAAAAAAAAAAAAAAAAAAACCCAACTTTCACACATCTCGTTAAATGACCTCGTCTACAAACGCACCAGAAACTTTGTTAAAAACTTTCTGCCGTAAAATCTTAAATCAGATGAAAAATGTTAATCTCTCTCAAAAACTCAAGGATCACGTCAGGCGGGACATCCCTGAACAGGATCTTCATGGACTCCGCTGTAAAATGTTTGTGTCGCACATCGTGCAAGTCCCAACACTCTAAAAGAACATGTTTCACCGTGAGTGGCGCATGACATGGAATGCACCACGGAGCTTCTTCACTCTTTAAAAGGCAAGAATGGGTAAAATACGAATGGCCGGTGTGCAGCCGGCACAGAACCGTTTCCTCTTTACGACCTCCCGACGTGGATGGGAGGAAGTCCTTAAGGTTTGGACGGATCTGAAAGAGTTTGTTACTCGTCTGTGTGTTCCAATCCTCCTGCCAGAGGTCTCTCACATAATCGTTAATTTTGGGTTTCACATCTGAACAGGGGATATAAATGTTGGACAGTTTCTCTCTTGTGGCGTTCTTGGCTAAACGATCAACCATTTCGTTCCCGCCGATGCCAACATGACCAGGAACCCAAGCAAGAGTAATGTTGTAACCGTCCGCTTTCAACTTGCTAAAAAGTTCAAAGAAATGCAAAAGTTCTGGATGCTGAAGGTTGCGGCCAGCTATGGCTTCCAAAGCTGACAGCGAATCCGACAGAACCAGAAAGTCCCTCTTTGAAGAATGTGAGATTATCTTCAAAGCCAGTACCAGAGCAGTAAGTTCAGCAGAATAGACAGAAGCATCGGAATGGATATGTTCCAACAGTATCTGAGAAGGAGCCCCAGGGTAGTAGGCTGCACAGGCCACTCCATCCTCAGACTTGGAACCGTCAGTGAAAACTTTTTGATAGGATGGGAATTTCGAACAGAGGTCAGCATACAATGCCTTGTACGCCAGAGAGCTGGTAGACTCTTTGCAAAAAGCTGCAAGATCGAAACGAATCTCTGGTGTGAAAAAGGTCCACGGAGGTTAATCCGGAAACTTGGAAAAATCGGAAACTACTCCCAGGTTTAGACCTGCATTCCGCACGTGAGGCTGCATATGAAGACCAAACGGCGGAATACATTTAGGGTTGTTTTCAAACTTACTTTGGAACGGAGGGTCAAAGACACAGTCATAGGCAGGATTCTGCGGTTCTGAGAACAGTCGGATATAATAATTTAAAGACAGTTTCAGCCTGCGGTTGGACAATGAAGGTTCGTCCGCCTCTGCGTACAGGCTGTACACAGGGGTGGTGCGGAACGCTCCAAGACAGAGACGAAGCCCTTGATGGTGGATAGGGTCCAAGAGTTTGAGGTAAGAGGGTCTTGCGGAGCCGTAGACAGCACAACCGTAGTCCAGTTTGGAACGGACCAAGGCTCTGTAGAGGTGCAGCAAAGTTTTCTTATCAGCGCCCCAGTCAGTGTGCGCTACGACCCGCAGAATATTCAGAGCTTTCTGGCAAGAAGTTTTGAGGTTTTTGATGTGGCTGAGAAAGTTGAGTTTCTGGTCAAAATGACTCCCAGAAATTTGGCCTCTTTAACAGCTGGAAGGGAAGATTTCCCTACTTGAAGTTCAGGATCTGGGAAAAACTGACGGAAATTATGGAAGTGAATACACTGCGTCTTTGTTGGAGAAAAGGTGAAACCGTTTTCATCCGCCCATCGATGGATTTTATCTACGCAAAGCTGGAGCCTGCGCTGGACACTCGGGAACAGGCTTCCAGTTGCGTAGACAGCGAAATCATCCACAAACAATGAGCAGTCTGAACCTTGCTGAACTGATTTCACAATGTTGTTGATTTTAATACTAAAGAGGGCAGGAGACAGTATGCTCCCCTGGGAACACCCAACTCCTGCTCGTTGACATCAGAGAGAGTGGTGCCAACCCGGACCTGAAACTGTCGTTCTGCCAAAAAATTTTGAATAAAAAGTGGAAGATGACCTCGAAAACCCAGATCGTGGAGATCATGAAGTATCCCCGACTTCCAGGTGGTATCGTAGGCCTTCTCCAAATCAAAGAAAATTGCCACTGCATGTTGTTTGTTCAGAAAGGCGTTCCTAAGTGTAGATTCCAGACGAATCAAATGGTCAACTGTACTCCGATGTTTGCGGAAACCACACTGTTCTTTCGCCAAAAGGCCATCGGTTTCGAGTTTCCACATGAGCCTAGCATTGACCATTTTTTCCATCAATTTACAGACACAGCTGGTCAAAGCTATGGGACGGTAATTAGATGGATTAGAAAGATCTTTTCCAGGTTTGGGGATGGGAATAATGAGGGCTTTCCGCCAAGAGGGTGGAAAGCAACCCGTAGTCCACACATGGTTGTATACCTGTAACAGGATGTTCAGACCTTCTTGCGGAAGATGTTTCAATAGTTGATAATGAATGTCATCTATACCTGGAGAGGAATCGCTGCAAGAAAGTAAGGCAGATTTCAGCTCGTTTAACGTGAAGGGAAGATTGTAGTCTTCCGTGTTGTCGGATGAAAAGTTGCAGGGTGATTTTTCTTTAAGGGCTTTGTTTTTGACAAAAGTGGCTGATTTGTTAGAAGAGGAGGAATTCTTTTCAATGGTTGAAGCAAGCAGATTAGCAACTGCTTTTTTGTCTGTTATTAAAGAGTCCGAAAACTTGAGATGGTTCACAGTGGGACAGGTGTTTTTCCCTTTGATTTTCTTAATGATGTTCCACACTTTTTTCTTGGAAGTTTTCGATGTCAGCCTGGAGCAGAAACTTCTCCAGGACCGACGTTTACTGATTTTAAAAGTGTGTCTCGATTTAGCACGGAGTTTTTGATGGGCTCGAGCGTTGGGACCCGAAGGTCGATGGTATACCTGACGCTGAGCCCGTTTTCGAACTTTGGAAATTTGTTGGCAGTCTGAATCAAACCAGGGTGTTTTTGGCATGTGAAGTTTATCGGGAAAACACTGGAATACAAACTTTAGCACACTTGATTATAGTGTTTGTCAGTGATTCTGCTGGGTCCGGACTCTGAAGAAAGTCAGTGTCCTTGAACTCCTTGGAAATAGTGGCTGCAAATAGATCCCAGTTTGCTTTCTTATAATTGAGATGCTGAGAGACAGAGACGTGTTCAGTTAATACAGGTTGTAGAAGGACAGGGAAATGGTCACTTCCGTGCAGATCGTCATGGACAGACCACTCATAGTCCAGGACCAGCGAGGGGTCACAAACCGACAAATCTAAACACGAAAGTGAACCTGAGGAAGAGTGAAGGTAAGTTGCAGATCCGTCATTCAGACAGCACAAATCCAAGTCTGAAAGGACATCCTCAATTAGCAGACCTCTGGGTGACGTACCGACACTATCCCAAAGAGGATTGTGACCGTTAAAGTCACCCAACAGCAAAAAAGGTCGAGGAAGGTCTCCTATCAGACTGACAAGGTCCTGACGACAAACCGGGACTGAAGGAGGTAAATAAAGAGAGCAGATTGTCACAGTCTTGTGGAGAGTGACTCTCGCAGCTACAGCCTGAAGGGAGGTAGACAGAGCGACAGGACTATACAGCAGAGTTTTGTGTATGAGAAGGGCAACACCGCCCGACCGTCCCAACGTGGATGGTTGTGCAGGATTTGAAAGAATATTAAAGCCAGAAAGAGTAAAGGTCTTCTGGCTTTGAATTTGAGTTTCCTGAAGAGCCACGACGGAAGGTTTTATAGACTGACACAGAAGCTGCAGCTCCTCAAAGTTGGAATTTAATCCACGGATATTCCAATGGAATATTGTACTATCCATGGTGCAGAGGCGAAAAGGAGAGAAATCAGGTCATCTCCTCTTCAACGTCCGCTTCTAATGGAGCGAATTTATTAGTGAGTTTAACTGGACTGTGTTGGTCTTTGGACCTGCTGGCAGACTTGCCCGCAGGTGACAAAGGCCTGGAGTTTGGAGATGGTGGAGGTCTGGATTTGGGAGATGATGGAGGTTTTTTCTTCATCTCCACCATCTCCACACTGGGTGGAACTCCCTTGCCCGCACGGGCACTGGATAGGGGAGTTCGAGGCGGAATTGCTGGTTTTTTAGTCTGCCCAGCAGCAGATGTTGTAGACTGCTGAGCAGTCTGAGGGGTGGCGGATTTTTTGCCTCCACCAGGGGCAGTCACTTTGGGTTGGAAGGTGGGGGACCTGCTTCCACCAGAGCTGACAATTCTACCTTGCAATGTCTTGGAAAATGTAAAGTCATCAGTCTGGCAGCAGACTGACCGAGTGTGAACTGTGGGAACCGTCTTTACGGCCGAAGCATATGAAGCTGATGGAGTCTGACTGCCACAACCAGCTTGCGGGCTTTAAAAAAGGAGATCTTCTTTTCTGTTTTAATTCGTTGAATGGTGGATTCCTGAATCCAAAGAGGACAGTTTCTTGAAGAGGAGGATGGTCGCTACCGCAGTTAGCACAATGTGCCGGATCTTTGCACGGCCCATCATGGGTTGCCTTGCAGCAAACACCGCACACCTCCTGCCCAGAACAGCGGTCTCTGACATGTCCAACCTCTGGCACCTGAAACATCTCAACGGGGACGGGACATACAACTGAACACGGACGTTCAAGTAGCCAACTTTGATGACCGGAGGCAGCACAGGGTTGCAGAAGGTCAGAAAGAGGGTGTTGGTGGCCACTCTCTCTGCACCTTTCTTGACTGTCACCCTGCGCACCTCCGTCACACCCTGGGACGCCAGTTCCGTTTTTATTTCTGCCTCTGAGACACCCGTTAGATCTCTGCAACGAATCACACCTTTGGATGAATTTAATTGTTTGTGGGGAGTTATCTTGATCTCCCTATCCACAAATTTTGTTGCCTTCAGCAGCTGTTCAGACTGTTTTTTTGATCGACATTGAATGAGGAATGAGCCATTTCGCAACCTTTTGACGGACTGAGGGTCACCTGCTAAACCCTGAAAGCCCTTCTGGATAGCAAAAGGGCTCAGAGCTGAAAGGGGTCTTTCCTGCTCCGTCCCTTCCATTACGAGCCAGGAAGCCCAGAATCCTGTCCTCTGTCGTACCTCAGTATCTGAATCGCTATCACCTTCGAAATCCCCTGAAACAGGGGATGCTGCCTTCCTCTTCCTTTTGGGGGAATGTTTTTTAAAGAAGTCATATTTAGTTTATTGTGATTCATCTCTCCCTTACCCACCCACCTTGGAGTCCAACTAAGGGGCCAGGGCCAAGAAACCAATGTCTTGACCCCTTCCAGGCTTCGGGAGAGATATACGACACACAGACACCACCAACCCTATCCCCCCTGATCATGCTCAACTCCCGGGAACAGAGAGCTGAGCACTGCAGGGGTTTACTTGGCCAGCAAGGGGACTGTCTGTCTTGACCAGCCCCAAGAAGGGGAGCCGATTAGTACACCCGGGCCAAAGTGTACTCCCTGTCTAGGAGAGGTCCGAGCCAAAGTGATGTGTTGAGAGCGCTGGCCCTCTCAATCACCAGGATCTCATTCCCCTCCGACACAGGTCGCACCGCATGGCAAAACGCGGCGGATCTTAAGGAGACCACAGAGAGAAAAGGAGTGTGGAAAAGAAGACTTGAAGGGGAGACGAAGATAGAAAGAAAAGGGCCAAATAAAGGCAGAAAACAAGAAAAGGATAAAGGCGGGTTACTCTTAGTCAGGATCCTCACCCTTAGCCTATCTGACATGGGAAGCCCTACCAGGGGCATCAACTCCTTACCACGTTATGCGCAGGCCAGACAGCATCGTGACTTTTCAGGCCTAGAAGCAGTTTAAAAAAAAACCAGCCTATCTTAAAGTATTGATGCCCCCGCCAGCAAAGCCTAAGGGATCACTGGACCACGCAAGCCCTCCGACCACGACAAGGTCGCAACCCCCGGAGGGCTTCAAAAGAAAAGAAAACCATATAAATGTTATTATAAATCATCCAATATCATGTGTGTTGATTTTTTCAAAGCTCTTTGTCAGCAGTTAAACAGAGCATTTGTAGTTAACATGTGTTTCTATATCTGTACAGCTCATGAGGCAGTTTTCAACCTTGATTGTATGCAATACTCAAAAGAATAATGCTTTATTTTCGAATTTACTAAATGGAACAACTCTCAGAGTTAATACACAACTTGCATCATTTTGAAACGAAAGTCATGATGCTATGTAAAATCTACTTCCAGGAATGGATCCAGCTACACCAAGACCTTGATCCTCAGCTTTGGGGATGGCAGATCAGCTCTGGACGATTCGAAGCAAGGACAACAGACCTTCCACCAGCACCAGATTTCCTCCTTCGATTTGTGCGATGCAACTGCAAAACAGACTGCAGGTCAAAGTTGTGTACATGTATTCCGCCGTTTGGTCTTCGTATGCAGCCTCACATGCGGAATGCAGGTCTAAACCTGGGAGTAGTTTCCGATTTTTCCATGTTTCCAGATCAACCTCCGTGGACCTTTTTCACACCAGAGATTCGTTTCGATCTTGCAGCTTTTCGCAAAGAGTCTACCAGCTCTCTGGCGTACAAGGCATTGTATGCTGACCTCTGTTCGAAATTCCCATCCTATCAAAAAGTTTTCACTGACGGTTCCAAGTCTGAGGATGGAGTGGCCTGTGCAGCCTACTGCCCTGGGGCTCCTTCTCAGATACTGTTGGAAACATATCCATTCCGATGCTTCTGTCTATTCTGCTGAACTTACTGCTCTGGTACTGGCTTTGAAGATAATCTCACATTCTTCAAAGAGGGACTTTCTGGTTCTGTCGGATTCGCTGTCAGCTTTGGAGGCCATAGCTGGCCGCAACCTTCAGCATCCAGAACTTTTACTTTTTTTGAACTTTTTAGTAAGTTGAAGGCGGACGGTTACAACATTACTCTTGCTTGGGTTCCTCGTCATGTTGGCATCGGCGGGAACGAAATGGTTGATCGTTTAGCCAAGAATGCCACAAGAGAGAAACTGTCCAACACTTATATCCCCTGCTCAGATGTGAAACCCAAAATTAACGATTATGTGAGAGACCTCTGGCAGGAGGATTGGAACACACAGACGAATAACAAACTCTTTCAGATCCGTCCAAACCTTAAGGACTTCCTCCCATCTACGTCGGGTGGTCGTAAAGAGGAAACGGTTCTGTGCCGGCTGCACACCGGCCATTCGTATTTTACCCATTCTTACCTTTTAAAGAGTGAAGAAGCTCCGTGGTGTATTCCATGTCATGCGCCACTCACAATGAAACATGTTCTTTTGGAGTGTTGGGACTTGCACGATGTGAGACACAAACATTTTACGGCGGAGTCCATGAAGATCCTGTTCAGGGATGTCCCGCCTGACGTGATCCTTGGGTTTTTGAGAGAGATTAACATTTTTCATCTGATTTAAGATTTTACGGCAGAAAGATTTTTAATGCAATTTCTGGTGCGTTTGTAGACGATGTCATTTAACGAGATGTGTGAAAGGTGTTTTTTTTTTTTTTTTTTAAATGACTGGTGAGTTGATTTTAACGTGGTGAAAGCCCTGATGTGGCCCTTTGCGGTCGGCTGGGCTATAAGCAACATTATCTTATCTTATCTTATCTGGAGTGCTCTCTGGCATGTGGTGAATGCAAAGGCTTGAGTTGTTATAACTCGCCGAACTTTGAAGACGCAGGAGAGTCATTGGATGATATTGGTGCTAATTTGCCTGATCTTGGTGACCTTTCAAACTTCCTGAAGTAAACCGGTTCATGGATGTGGTTCGGGGGATGGAAAATTCTGATAGGTGAGTCGTGCATGTGCATGACAAAACCTAACATGTAACTGTTAAATGTTGACTGTGCATGAAGTGTAAATGAAATATTGACTGTGTTTATACTCACATATTCTAAAGCAAAATGAGAAAAGATTTGGCTAGATGTGTTCCGGGTTTTTGTTTTCCTCTTTTTGTTTTATTTTGGTTTTTCTTGTTTCTGTTTTTTTTATGATTTTATTTGGGGAGGGGATTGGGGGGGGGGAAGGGGAGGTAATCCTTTGCGTACGAATACCCCGTCCCCTCTCTCCACACACACACACACACACACACACACACACACAGAGTGAGAGAGAGAGAGAGAGAGAGAGAGAGAGAGAGAGAGAGAGAGAGAGAGAGAGAGAGAGAGAGAGAGAGAGAGAGAGAGAGAGAGAGAGAGGTAAAGAAGAGAAATTGATGACTGCGAGCGAAATACCATCAACACGGAAAAAAAAATCTGTTTCTGACCAAAAGTGGGAACCATACACAAGCGACCGCCGACACGCAGCTGATGACAGAAATATCCACCCGCGCAGACCACAGACAACGCGCTTCCTTTGCTTTTCGCCTCGTAGCTCGTTTCGATTGTGTGCCTAGTATGGCTAACAGGCGTCGCTGAAATGCTGATCTTAACAAAATTATATATCTTTTAATTATTTTTAATGCACTTTCCCGCAACTCTTTTTTTCTCGATTTTGGATATGTTGTTACTAAACATTTTTAGAATCGAACGCAGTTGTTTTTCAAACTGTTGCAATTAGTTCCTAACTTCGTTAATTTTACTCGTTCCGTGACCGGACTACACTCTTCCTACAAGTTTCAGCGATAGGTGATACACAGCTGCACTGTACTTTCCCTCTCCACCCTGTGGAAGGGTGCGGACCTCTGTGTATCAGCTGTCACTAACTTATTCAGGGCCAAAGCTTTCATTTCTAGGGAGCGTGCCCAGAAGAGTCACGGCCAAAACCTGTTGATTAACGGTTAATTACTACTTTAGCACTCAGTTGTTCTGCAAAAAAGTATCAGAGGCTGGCAGAGCAGATGTGTCTTTACCTATAAGGTAAATTTGGAAATAAAAACTTCATAATACCGTCTATCTGATAGTGTCAAACTTTCAAAAGCTATTTTCTCAGAAGTACCTCTGAGCGAGATAACACATCCTGGCCGGTAACCCTCGATATTTTCTAACAGTATTTGAGAAGGAGCACCAGGGCAATAGGCTGCACAGGCCACTCCATCTTCAGACTTGGAACCGTCAGTGGAAATTTCTGAGAAGATAGGAATTTTGAACAGAGGTCAGCATACAATGCCTTGTATGCCAGAGAGCTTGTAGACTCTTTGCGAAAAGCTGCAAGATCAAAAGGAATATCTGGTGTGAAAAAGGTCCAAGGAGGCTGATCTGGAAACTTGGAAAAATCGGACACAACTCCTAGGTCTAGGCCTGCATTCCGCACGTGAGGCTGCATACAAAGATCAAACGGCGGAATACAGTTAGGGTCGTTTTCAAATTTACTTTGGAACTGAGGGTCAGAGACACAGTCATAGGCAGGGTTTTCCGGTTCCGAGAACAGTCTGATAGGGGGCCTATAGTAATTCAGAGACATTTTCAACCTGCGGTTGGTTACTCTGTGGTAAGAGAAATCATGGAAGCTTTTGTGAAAAAGTATCTTGACAAAATAAGCGATGCAATATGGGAGATAACTTCAGAGAGGTGTAAGGGTTGTCAAATGGACATGGGAAATCAGGAGGGACACTCTTGTGTGATGATGGATGAAGTAGAACGAACTTTTCTGTATTTTAAAGATGCGTTTAATCGTGTCGACAAAGAACAATTGTGCATAGACTTGAGTCATTTGTTGGAGTTCTAACTAATTTCATCCTTGACAAATGATTCTATCGCCAGGCACCTCGTTGGCCCGAAGAACGACGAAACGATACAAGAACCCGAGGTCTCCTCGTCTTTGTCATCCCCAATATAAACACAAAGAAAACACCTAGTGAAACGCCATGGCCTCCTCCTCCTCCTCTTCCATCATTTACCAAGACAACGGAGATCAGCTGCTTCCGATCGGAAACAGAAACACCTACATGACGTGCAGCGTTTGGAAAGACGTACCGCTGGTCATATTCGGCGGTACAACACGCTAGAAAAAGACAACACTGACAATGAGCAGTATCTGTGTGCAGAATGTCCGGTCCTACAGCAGCCCATAGCACTGACTGGACATTCACAGTCGGCTGTGGGATGCCTGCACTGGAGGGATGGTCATGACACTGGAGCCCATTATATGATATATGTGCGTGTGAGCAAATGTGTGTGTAACGTAGGTAAGGTAATGTTGCTTATAGCCCAGCTGACAGCAATGGGCCATATCAGGGCTGTCACCGCGTTAAAATCAAATCATCAAAAAAAAAGAACCTTCCACACATCTCTTTAAAGTGTGTGTGTGTGTCTGTGTAAGATAAGATAAGATAAGATAATGTTGCTTAAAGCCCAGCCGACCGCAAAGGGCCATATCAGGGCTGTCACCACGTTAAATCAACTCACCAGTCAGAAAAAAAAAAAAAAAAAAAAAAAAAAAAAACCTTTCATACATCTCGTTAAATGACATCGTCTAGAAACGCACCAGAAACTTTGTTAAAAATCTTTCTGTCGTAAAATCTTAAATCAAATGAAAAATGTTAATCTCTCTCAAAAACTCAAGGATCACATCAGGCGGGACATCCCTGAACAGGATCTTCATGGACTTCGCCGTAAATGTTTGTGTCTCACATCGTGCAAGTCCCAACACTCTAAAAGAACATGTTTCATTGTGAGTGGCGCATGACATGGAATGCACCACGGAGCTTCTTCACTCTTTAAAAGGTAAGCATGGGTAAAATACGAATGGCGGTGTGCAGCCGGCACAGAACCGTTTCCTGTTTACGACCTCCCGACGTGGATGGGGGAAGTCCTTAAGGTTTGGACGGATCTGAAAGAGTTTGTTACTCGTCTGTGTGTTCCAATCTTCCTGCCAGAGGACTCTCACATAATCGTTAATTTTGGGTTTCACATCTGAGCAGGGATATAAGTGTTGGACAGTTTCTCTCTTGTGGCGTTCTTGGCTAAACGATCAACCATTTCGTTCCGCCGATGCAACATGACCAGGAAACCCAAGCAAGAGTAATGTTGTAACCGTCCGCCTTCAACTTGCTAAAAGTTCAAAAAAAGTAAAAGTTCTGGATGCTGAAGGTTGCGGCCAGCTATGGCCTCCAAAGCTGACAGCGAATCCGACAGAACCAGAAAGTCCCTCTTTGAAGAATATGAGATTATCTTCAAAGCCAGTACCAGAGCAGTAAGTTCAGCAGAATAGACAGAAGCATCGGAATGGATATGTTCCAACAGTATCTGAGAAGGAGCCCCAGGGCAGTAGGCTGCACAGGCCACTCCATCTTCAGACTTGGAACCGTCAGTAAAAACTTTTTGACAGGATGGAAATTTCGAACAGAGGTCAGCATTCAATGCCTTGTACGCCAGAGAGCTGGTAGACTCTTTGCGAAAAGCTGCAAGATCAAAACGAATTTCTGGTGTGAAAAAGGTCCACGGAGGTTGATCCGGAAACTTGGAAAAATCGGACACAACTCCTAGGTCTAGACCTGCATTCCACACGTGAGGCCGCATACGAAGACCAAACGGCGGAATACATTTCGGGTTGTTTTCAAACTTACTTTGGAACGGAGGGTCAAAAACACAGTCATAGGCAGGATTCTGCGGTTCTGAGAACAGTCGGATATAATAATTCAAAGACAGTTTCAGCCTGCGGTTGGACAGTGAAGGTTCACCCGCCTCTGCATACAGGCTGTACACAGGGGTGGTGCGGAACGCTCCAAGACAGAGACGAAGCCCTTGATGGTGGATAGGGTCCAAAAGTTTGAGGTAAGAGGGTCTTGCGGAGCCTTAGACAGCACAACCATAGTCCAGTTTGGAACGGACCAGGGCTCTGTAGAGGTGCAGCAAAGTTTTCTTATCAGCGCCCCAGTCGGTGTGCGCTACGACCCGCAGAATATTCAGAGCTTTCTGGCAAGAAGTTTTGAGGTTTTAGATGTGGCTGAGAAAGTTGAGTTTCTGGTCAAAAATGACTCCCAGAAATTTGGCCTCTGTAACAGCTGGAATGGGAGATTTCCCTACCTGAAGTTCAGGATCTGGGAAAAACTGACGGAAATTATGGAAGTGAATACATTGCGTCTTTGTTGGAGAAAAGGTGAAACCGTTTTCATCCGCCCATCGATGGATTTTATCTACGCAAAGCTGGAGCCTGCGCTGGACACTCGGGTACAGGCTTCCAGTTGCGTAGACACCGAAATCATCCACAAACAATGAGCAGTCTGAACCCTGCTGAACTGATTTCACAATGATGTTGATTTTAATACTAAAGAGGGCAGGAGACAGTATGCTCCCCTGTGGAACACCCAACTCCTGCTCGTGGACATCAGAGAGAGTGGTGCCAACCCGGACCTGAAACTGTCGTTCTGCCAAAAAATTTTGAATAAAAAGCGGAAGATGACCTCGAAAACCCAGATCGTGGAGATCATGAAGTATCCCCGACTTCCAGGTGGTATCGTAGGCCTTCTCCAAGTCGAAGAAAATTGCCACTGCATGCTGTCTGTTTAAAAAAGCGTTCCTAAGTGTAGATTCCAGACGAATCAAATGGTCAACTGTACTACGATGTTTGCGGAAACCACACTGTTCTTTCGCCAAAAGGCCCTCGGTTTCGAGTTTCCACATGAGCCTAGCATTGACCATTTTTTCCATCAATTACAGACACAGCTGGTCAAAACTATGGGACGGTAGTTAGATGGATTAGAAAGATCTTTTCCAGGTTTGGGGATGGGAATAATGAGGGCTTTCCGCCAAGAGGGTGGAAAGAAACCTGTAGTCCACACGTGGTTGTATACCTGTAACAGGATGTTCAGACCTTCTTGCGGAAGATGTTTCAATAGTTGATAATGAATGTCATCTATACCTGGAGAGGAATCGCTGCAAGAGAGTAAGGCAGATTTCAGCTCGTTTAATGTGAAAGGAAGATTGTAGTCTTCCATGTTGTCGGATGAAAAGTTGGAGGGCGATTTTTCTTTTAGGGCTTTGTTTTTGACAAAAGTGGCTGATTTATTAGAAGAGGAGGAATTCTTTTCAATGGTTGAAGCAAGCAGATTAGCAACTGCTTTCTTCTCTGTTATTAAAGAATCCGAAAACTTGAGATGGTTCACAGTGGGACAGGTGTTCTTCCCTTTGATTTTCTTAATGATGTTCCACACTTTTTTCTTGGAAGTTTTTGATGTCAGCCTGGAGCAGAAGCTTCTCCAGGACCGACGTTTACTGATTTTAAAAGTGTGTCTTGATTTAGCACGGAGTTTCTGATGGGCTCGAGCGTTGGGACCCGAAGGTCGTTGGTATACCTGACGCTGAGCCCGTTTTCTAACTTTGGAAATTTGTTGGCATTCTGAATCGAACCAGGGTGTTTTTGGCATTTGAAGTTTATCGGAAGACACTGGAATACAGGCCTTAGCACATTTAATCATAGTGTTAGTCAGTGATTCAGCTGGGTCATGACTCTGAAAAAAATCAGTGTCCTGGAACTCCTTAGAAACAGTGGCTGCAAATAGATCCAGTTTGCTTTCTTATAATTTAAATGCTGAGAGACAGAGACGTGTTCAGTTATTACAGGTTGTAGAAGGACAGGGAAATGGTCACTTCCGTGCAGATCGTCATGGACAGACCACTCATAGTCCAGGACCAGCGAGGGGTCACAAACCGACAAATCTAAACACGAAAGTGAACCTGTGGAAGAATGGAGGTAAGTTGCAGATCCGTCGTTCAGACAACACAAATCCAAATCCGAAAGGACATCCTCAATCAGCAGACCTCTGGATGACGAACCGGTACTACCCCAAAGAGGGTTGTGACCGTTAAAGTCACCCAACAGCAAAAAAGGTCGAGGAAGTTCCCCTAACAGACTGACAAGGTCCTGACGACAAACCGGGACAGATGGAGGTAGATACAGAGAACAGATTGTTACAGTCTTGTGGAGAGTGACTCTCGCAGCTACAGCCTGAAGGGAGGTAGACAGAGCGACAGGGCTATATAACAAAGTTTTGTGAAGGAGAAGGGCAACACCGCCCGACAGTCCCAACGTGGATGGTTGTGCAGGTTTTGAAAGAATATTAAAGCCAGAAAGAGTAAAGGTCTTCTGGCTTTGAATTTGGGTTTCTTGAAGAGCCACGACAGAAGGTTTCATAGATTGACACAGAAGCTGCAGCTCCTCGAAGTTGGAATTTAGACCACGGATATTCCAATGGAATATTGTATTATCCATGGTGCAGAGGGCGAAAAGGAGAGAGATCAGGTCATCTCTCCTCAACATCTGCTGCTAAAGCTGTAAATTTGTTGGTTAATTTCACTGGACTACTGCAGACCTGCTGGCAGACTTGCCAACAGGTGAAGTAGGTCTGGGTTTGGGAGACGGTGGAGGTTTCTTCCTTATCTCCACCATCTCCACACTGGGTTGAACTCCTTGCCCGCACGGGCACTGGACAGAGGAGTTCAAGGGGGAACTGCTGGTTTTTTAATCTGCCCAGCAGCAGATGTTGTTAGACTGCTGGGCAGTCTGAGGGGTGGCGGATTTTTTGCCTCCACCAGGGGCAATCATTTTGGGTTGAGAGGTGGTGGACCTGCTTCCACCAGAGTTGACAGTTCGGACTTGCAGTGTCTTCAAAAACGTAAAGTCATCAGTCTGACAGCAGACTGATCGAGTGGAAACTGTGGGAACTTTCCTTACAGCCGAAGCATAGGAAGAGGCTGTCGGCGTCTGACTGCCCACAACCTGCTTGCGGGCCTCAAAAATGGAAATTTTCTTTTCAGTCTTTAGTCTTTGAATTGCGGATTCCTGAATCCAAAGAGGACAGTTTCTTGAAGAGGAGGGATGGTCGCCACCGCAGTTAGCACAATGTGCCGGATCTTGACACGGCCCATCATGGGTTGCCTTGCAGCAAACACCGCATACCTCTTGCCCTGAACAGCGGTCCCTGACATGGCCAAACTTCTGGCACCTGAAGCACCTCAATGGGGACGGCACATATAGCTGAACATGAACATTTAGGTAACCAACCTTGATGACCGGAGGCAGCACAGGGTTGCAGAAGGTCAGAAAGAGGGTGTTGGTGGCCACTCTCTCTGAACCCTTCTTTACCGTCACCCTGCGCACCTCCGTCACACCCTGGGACGCCAGCTCCGTTTTTATTTCCGCCTCTGAAACACCCGCCAGATCTCTGCATCGAATCACACCTTTGGATGAATTTAATTGCTTATGGGGAGTCACCCTGATCTCCCTATCCACAAGCTTTTTTGCCTTCTGCAGCTGTTCGGATTGCTTCTGTGATCGACATTGAAGAAGAAACGAACCATTCCTCAACCGTTTTATGGACCTAGGTTCACCTGCTATACCATGAAAGCCCTTTTGAACAGCAAAAGGGCTCAGAGCTGAAAGGGGTCTTTCCTGCTCTGTCCCTCCACCACGAGCCAGGAAGCCCAGAAACCTGTCTCTGTCTTACCTCACTGTCAGAATCACTGTCTGTTTCTAATTCCCCTGAAATAGGGGATACTGCCTTCCTCTTCCTTTTGGGGGGGTAGTTTTTTAATGAAGTCATATTTAGTTTATTGTGATTCATCTCTCCCTTACCCACCCACCTTGGAGTCCAACTAAGGGGCCAGGGCCAAGAGACCAATGTCTTGACCCCTTCCAGGCTTCGGGAGAGATATACGACAAACAGAAACTACCAACCTTATCCCCCCTGATCATGCTCAACTCCCGGGGACAGAGAGCTGAGCACTGCACGGGTTTCCTTGGCCAGCAGGGAACTGTCTGTCTTGACCCAGCCCCAAAAAGGGGAGCCGATTAGTACACCCGGGCCAAAGTGTACTTCCTGTCTAGGAGAGGTCCGAGCCAAAGTGATGTGTTGAGAGCGCTGGCCCTCTCAATCACCAGGATCTCATCCCCCTCCGACACAGGTCGCACCGCACGGCAAACGCGGCGGATCTTAAGGAGACCACAGAGAGAAAAGGAGTGTGTAAAAGAAGACTTGAAGGGGAGACGAAGATAGAAAAGGGCCAAATAAGGAAGGCAGAAAACAAGACAGAATAGGAAAAAGGTGGGTTACTATTTGTCTGGACCCTCACTCCTAACCTTTCTGACATGGGAGACCCTACCAGGGGCATCAATTCCTACCACGTAATGCTTGGCCAGTCAGCAACTTGGCTATACAGGCCTAGAAGCGTTCATAACAACTAACCATCTAGCTGAGTATTGATGCCCCCGTCAGCAAAGCCTAAAAGATCACTGGACCACGCAAGCCCTCCAACCACGGCAAGGTTGCAACCCCGGAGGGGTGTGTCTGTGTGTGTGTGTGAGAGAGAGAGAGAGCGGTATCTGTGTGCAGGATGTCCTGTCTGCTGCAGCCCACAGCACTGACTGGACAACCATGGTCAGCTGTGGATGGCGTCCACTGGAGGGACGATCCTGACACTAGAGCCCATCGTATGATGTATGTGTATGTGAGAGAGAGAGAGAGAGAGTGTGTGTGTGTGTGTGTGTGTGTGTGTGTGTGCGTGTGCATGCGTGTGTGCGCGCGAGTGCGTGCGTGAGTGTGTGTGTGTGTGTGTGTGTGTGTGTGTGTGTGTGTGTGTGTGTGTGTGTGTGTGTGTGTGTGTGTGTGTGTGCATGTGTGAGCAGTATCAGTATGCAGGCTGTCCTGTCCTGCTGCAGTCCATAGCACGGACTGGACATTCACGGTTGGCTGTGGGTTGCCTGCACTGGAGGGTGTTCCCGACAATAGAACACATCGTATGATGCATGTGTATGTGAGAGAAGAGAGGAGAGAGAGAGAGAGAGAGAGAGAGAGAGAGAGGTGTGTGTGTGTGTGTGTGTGTGTGTGTGTGTGTGTGTGTGTGTGTGTGTGTGTGTGTGTGTGTGTGTGTGTGTGAGCGGTATCTGTGTGCAGGATGTCCGGTCCTACAGCAGCCCATAGCACTGACTGGACATTAAGTCGGCTGTGGGTTGCCTGCACTGGAGGGAGAGATAAGATAATGTTGCTTATAGCCCAGCCGACCGCAAAGGGCCACATCGGGGCTGTCACCACGTTAAAATCAACTCACAAGTCATTTTTAAAATTTCTTTAAAATTCACACATCTCTTTAAATGACATCTTCTAGAACGCACCAGAAACTTCGTTAAAAATCTTTCTTCCGTAAAATCTTAAAACAGATCAAAAATGTTAATCTCTCTCAAAAACTCAAAGATCACGTCAGGCGGGACATCTCTGAACAGGATTTTCATGGACTCTGTTGTAAAATGTTTGTGTCTCACACCGTGCAAGTCCCAACACTCTAAAAGGATATGTTTCATTGTGAGTGGCACATGACATGGAATGCACCACGGAGCTTCTTCACTCTTTAAAAGGTACGAATGGGTAAAATACGAATGGCTGGTGTGCAGCCGGCACAGAACTGTTTCTTCTTTACGACCACCAGACGAAGATGGGAGGAACTCCTTAAGGTTTGGACGGATCTGAAAGAGTTTGTTATCCGTCTGTGCATTCCAATCCTCCTGCCAGAGGTCTCTCACATAATCGTTAATGTTGGGTTTCAGATCTGAGCAGGGGATATATATGTTGGACAATTTCTCTCTTGTGGCATTCTTGGCTAAATGATCAACTATTTCGTTCCCTCCTATGCCAACATGACCAGGGGTCCAATTCATGGGGCTGGACAACTGTACGTCTGGCGTTTCGCGAGACGCTGAAACGTCCGGACTTTTGCCAGCATGAAGTCGGGATTCGCGTGGCGGTCGGTCAGGTTGGACAACGAACGCCCGAACTTTGCTAAGATATTTTTTTAGACTTTCGGGCTTTCCCGCTTAAGCATCCCCTGCGCACGCGTAATCCTGACATTTTCCTTCCACGCCGGTCGCAGAGAAACAGAAATGATGGAAGTGACCAAGCGTGCCAAGAAGCCAAATTTCAGCGATAATGAAATCGCAACATTGTTGACTGAAGTGAGTCTGCACTACGTCATACTGGTATCGAAACTGCAGACGTCGGTGACTGTGGCCAAAAAGAAAAGAATTTGGGGAGACATCACCAACAAAGTGAACGCTGTTGGTGGCAATGCCCGGGACGCAGAGGCTGTCAAAAAAAAATGGAAAGACTTGAAGTCTGCTGTTTTGGCCAAGAAAGCCAATGCCACCAAAACCGGTGGAGGCAAACCCCCAACACCGTGCCCTATGAAGACAACATCTGGCAAATCATGGGATCAGACAGTGCCCTTCCTACTGGTGTGTGATGGTGAGTTTCGTTTTGTTGATTACAATGTCAGTGGGGTCTGTTTTCATGATCAAGCTCTGACAGGTTAAATTGAAATTGTCTCGTACAAAAGATTTTGTGCTTTGCAATGAGAGCCACTGATTTTTTTTCCGCTCTACAGAACTCATTTGTTTACCGAGTCATGGTGTCTGAAGTTAGTTTAGAGGGTTAAATCCTATTAGCGGCGCAAAACATTTGAGCCCCGATGCGCGATAAACTTGCGTGCCAAACGGAAACCGAAAGTAAAAAAACATTTGAGCCTCCATCCAGCCCAAATCTTTGTAGCTTTTAAACGCCGCCCTTTGAAAGTGACAACAGAGGAGCGGCACCGGATGCTGACGTCGCATCACAGGCGGTGTTACCTCTTTCAAGTTGCACCACAAATTTTATTCATTTGCACTATGGCAGCACGACCGCAAGGCAGGCCGAGAGGCCAAACAGAAATAGTGCCTGCAGCACAACTTATCAGCCACCATAATCTCAGGCAGGAAGTGTGGAGAATGGAGGAGCTGTTTCAAGCCCTTGAC
Source organism: Conus ventricosus (assembly GCA_018398815.1). Taxonomy (NCBI): domain Eukaryota; kingdom Metazoa; phylum Mollusca; class Gastropoda; order Neogastropoda; family Conidae; genus Conus; species Conus ventricosus. The sequence continues at coordinate 51,594 of JAFLJL010002278.1, read as the reverse complement.
AACGAGAATGATGCCATGATGTGGCTGGCCAGAAGAGGATTACTGAGAAACCAGAACCTCTGTCAAGTCTGTGGATTATTCATGACCCTCACAGCAGACAGGGACAGCAGCGACGGCAAGACCTGGAGATGCCCCAACAGGAACCCCAGATGCAACCTCAAACTCAGCATACGGTTAGTTTCATTATTTGTTTGTTTTTTTCCCTTCTGAATGAAAGAAAATACTTTTGTTAATTATTTTGAGTTGTCGTACAATGCCTAACAACACAACAACACAATAATCTAAATAAAAAAGAGTGTGAATTATGATTGTTTTGATGTTGGATATTTTAATGAATCTTACCAGACTTCATTTATGTTTCAGACACCAGTCATGGTTCCACGGCTCACACCTGTCCTTAAAGCAGGTCACCATCCTCGTGTACATGTGGGTCATGGAGCATACCAGACATCGATGGCTCACGAGTTGGTTGTCAACAAGAACACCGTTGTTGACTGGAGTAATTTCATGCGAGTGGTGAGTGCGCAATTTTTAAAAAGAGAATCGGACTTATTTCAAATGCTACCTAAACCGAAAAAAAGCATGTGCTGCTTGTACAACATGCACTCACACACTTGTGTGTGTGTGTGTGTTGCAGGTCTGTGAGGAGCACCTTTTGGCCATGGACGAGTCCCTCGGTGGGGTGGACGAGGTCACTGGACAGCCCATCATCGTCGAGATTGACGAGTCAACATTTTTCCATCGAAAATATCATCGCGGACAATACCGGGAAGGACACTGGGTGTTTGGGGCTGTGGAACGGGGATCTAACAGAGTTCACATGCAGGTCGTCAACGACCGCAGGGAGCAAACCCTAACAGCTATTATTGAGCGCCACATACTGCCAGGCACTCACATCATGAGTGATGGGTGGGCAGCGTATGCAAATATTGATCAGATAGGGGGAGGAATCTATTCGCACTCAGTGGTGCATCATAATGCCAACTTTGTGGATCCCCAAGATAGGGAGATCCACACAAACTTGGTTGAAGGCAGCTGGATGCTGGCCAAGCGGAAGCTTAAAAGGCAGTGTGGTACCTCAGACCGCCTGTTCCATTCCTACGTACCAGAGTTTCTCTGGCGCCGTATGCACAGTGCACATCCAGAATTTCTGTTTGGCAAATTCCTCAGTGCAATCAGAGAATTTTATTGAACTTCCCTTTGTTTCCATTGACTTTTGGAACTGTATTACAAGCATGGCTATTGTTTGTCTTTTTGTTGGATCAGCTGTATTTGCTCATTTTGTTTATTTCAGCCAAATAAACGAGGGCACATTTACTATTTGTGTTTGTTGATACCGGATACTTTTGGTTACTTTCGGTTTCCGTTTGGCACGCAAGTTTATCACGCATCGGGGCTCAAATGTTTTGCGCCGCTAAAATCGGGACAGCCCTATGTTCCCTAGCTCTATGTTCCCTAGCCCTATGTTCCCTAGCTCTATGTTCCCTAGCTCTATGTTCCCTAGCCCTATGTTCCCTAGCCCTATGTTCCCTAGCCCTATGTTCCCTAGCTCTATGTTCCCTAGCCCTATGTTCCCTAGCTCTATGTTCCCTAGCCCTATGTTCCCTAGCTCTATGTTCCCTAGCTCTATGTTCCCTAGCCCTATGTTCCCTAGCTCTATGTTCCCTAAGCTCTAAGTGACCAGTGGTAAAACAGTGACATACTGTCATTGATCCAGTCATAATATTTTAAAGTGAAATTGAAAGTGAACGTGAGCGTTATCGCGTCCCTTCCCCGTACTGAACGGAGTCATAATTTTTAAAGTGAAATAGAAAGTGAAAGTGAGCGTTATCGCGTCCCTTCCCCGTACTGAACGGTTGTTCTCAGTACTGAAAGAGCTGTCTGACGGGTAAGATAAGATAAGATAATGTTGCTCATAGCCCAGCCGACCGCAAAGGGCCACATCAGGGCTGTCACCACGTTAAAAACTCACCACTCATAAAAAAAAACCCTTTCACACATCTCTTTAAATGACATCGTCTAGAAACGTACCAGAAACTTCGTTAAAAATCTTTCTTCCGTAAAAACTTAAATCAGATGAAAAATGTTAATCTCTCTCTCAAAAACTCAAGGATCACATCAGGCGGAACATCCCTGAACAGGATGTCTGACGGGTAGAGAGGCAGACGGTGACAAGGATCGTTTCCAGTAATTGTTTTTCATTTAAATTGGATACAAAACAATTGTGACGGCTTCTGTAAGATCTTTTCTTCTGATCCCTTTGGAAACCCCTGCAAAGTGTAGTTCGCTTGTCCGCTGACCATGGCTTTTTTGATACAAGGAGACAGAGGAGGAATGTTACTAGCATACAGGAACTTTCGGTACCACAGGCACCAAGCAAGTGGGGACAACATCCATTGGCGCTGCTGGAGACAACGCTGCCGTGCTAAGGTCAAAACCAATATCTTTGATGTGGCAGAAGAGAACCCACGTATTTTCGTTCTGGAGTTTCAGGATCATAACCACCCCGATGATTCAGATATGATCAACAGATCCAGAATGCGGGCACGTTTGGTTGAGCAGTGTGTTGAAGATTCTACACGGCCATGTCGCCAGACCTACAATCTTGAAGTCGTTCGACTATGCAGACAAGCCCAGGGCGGTGGAGACAGACCCGAGTTGCCCCCCTTCGAGAGCTTAAGGTCTTCCATGCAAAGAGCTCGGGCAGCATCTTTGCCAGCCATTCCGAGAACAGTGGATGCTGTCCAGATTCAAGGAGAGTGGGCACAAACCTGGACTGACGAGAGGTTCTTGTTACACGCCGATAATCATTGGGGAGTTCTTGTTTTCGCAACTGACCAAAATTTAACTGTTTTACAACGTTGTTCTACGGTTTACATGGACGGAACCTTCAGAAGCTGCCCTCGTCCCTACCAACAGGTGTTTTCAATTTTTGGGAAGACCCATGGATTTGTTCTTCCTCTGATCCATGTTTTAATGGAGCAGGAAACGGTTCGACATTACCGCCAGGTTTTCCAAGCAGTTAAAACAGCAGTGAGACGTGTAAGCCATCACCGCTTCCGCCCAGAGCAAGTGATATGTGACTTTGAGCAAGCGCTCAAGACTGCAATAGAAACGGAATTCCCTGAGGCCAATATCGGAGGGTGCTACTTCCATTTCAATCAGTCTCTCTGGAGGCGCATCCAGCATTTGGGTCTAGCTGGACCATACCAAGCCGATGACCGTTTTGCACAAACCATAAAGAAGGTCATGGCGCTCGGGTACTTACTCGTGGCCCTTGTGCAGCTTAATTTCCAAGCTCTGGTGAACCAACGCGGGACACGGCGACTCATCGACCAGCACCCTGAACTTGAGGAGTTCTTGGAGTACGTGAGAAACAGTTACATCAGGCCTGGCTGTCCATTCCCTCCCGTTTTGTGGAACGTATTTCATCGTAATATAGATCAAAGAACAAACAACCACGTTAAATGTATGTCTCTCTCTCTCTCTTCTCTCTCTCTCTCTCTCTCTCTCTCTCTCTCTCTCTCTCTCTCTCTCTCTCTCACAAACACACACACACATATAAACGCACACATACATAAGAACTCTCTCGTGCTGGAGAAACCGGTCGACTTTTTATCTCAAGGCGGCTGTCAGCCTGACGGTAAAACTGTGATACATCACTCCTCATGACCCGGTGGGCCGCCCTCCCCCCCCCCCCCCACCGGCCTCCCCCACAGGCCTCCCTCTGACTGACGGGCCTGACTGACACCGTGCCCTTGGCTGGCACGACTGGCAGTGACTGTACTCGTGAACCTGACTTGAGTAAAGCGAACTTGTAGCGCTTTCTGGCCCAGAGACGAGTCGAGTCACGGAAGAGGCCATGTTGTTTTTTAACGTCATGACAACCCCTCTTGTATTTCACAAAGCGTTTCTTTTTTTAAGTACACTGGTTTTAGAATGATATAGACTATACAGTCTAATCCGGTTATAAAAAACTTGGTTTCAAGAAAACTCGGTTATTGGAAAGCAAAAAAATTTTCCCTGCCGAGCGTGTTCTATTTTCTTACTTAGGAAAACTCGGATACAGAAAACTCGCTTACAAGAAAACTCGGCTATTAGAAACACGTTTTGCTCTCCCCAAGGGAGGGTTTTGCTCGGATACAAGAAAGTTCTGGCGACTGGGGAGGGGAAAAAAGGATTGGTGGGGGGGGAGGGGGGGGGGGGGAAGAGAGGGGAGGGGCGGCGGCGGCGCTATGCAGGATGTGAAAAAACCCACATCTGATAAATGACAGAGGTCACAAACACAATTGTAGTTCATGATTAACGCTGACATATGCAAACAAGCGTTCCAATAGACTTGTCCATTGTCTGACTGTCTAGAGCATAGCTGAGCATACAGTACTGTTTTTGTAACTTGTCCCTTGGTGACGCAAAATAATTATTAAAACACGCGCCGAAAAAAAACTGCGTCATAACAGAAAGCAAAGTACGCTACAGGCACATGATTAAGAAACTAGCAAACTTACACAATTTCCTGTCTCCATTCTTGAGTACACAAGACCAATCAAATAGTTTAGAATTTATTTTTACAGAGTGCCTGTGGATTTCTATGACAGGAGAGAAGATGGCGGAGAAGAAAAAAGCCACGAGGCAAGCACTTTCCTAAAATTGAAATAATTGATGCAGTGGAAAGCAACCCAAAAAAGAAGAGGACACTAATAGCTGAAGATTTTAAGATTCCCTTGTCCACGCTTTCAAATGTCGTCAAACAGAAAGAGAAATACCTAAAAGAATTTCACAGCAGTGCAACCGATCCACGGCACCAAAGGAACAGAGGGCCGGAACATCAAGACATCGACAGCCGGCTTTTGCAGTGGTTCACGCATGCCAGGTAAGAATACACGTGTATTCATTGCTGTCAGTGTTGGAATTTTGATGTACATCTCTCTCTCTCTCTCTCTCTCTCTCTCTCTCTCTCTCTCTCTCTCTCTCTCTCTCTCTCTCTCACACACACACACACACACACACCCACACAAACACAACGAAAGTCGTGCGCGCATCTACGCTATTTTGCTGATCAGAATGAAGGTATGTTTAAATCCTGTTATCAATTACTTTAATGTCGGTCAGTATTAATTTAGTTTTTACAAGGAATTTTTTTTGTTGTTTTTTTGTTTTTTGTATTACAATTAACATTATAATCACCTCACTGCATACTACTACTAGTCTCTTTGGATCAACAGATGAATGTTTAGTGGTCTGTTCCAGTCTGTAGTCTTTCTCAAACACACACATCATACACAATAACATGCATAATAACAATAAAATTTCAACTGAAGATGCATCTGGAACAAAAACAAAACAAAAAACCCATGAGCTCACCTCTCTCCCTATAGCAAAGTAGGATTTTCTAAACAAATACTGAAACAGTGTAATTTTTTATGTTCTATTTTTTAAACAAATATAGTAATGTCTGTGATAAATTAACCCATGCATGTGTGTGGACTTCCATCACAAATTGGTAATTTTGGGGTCATGGGAAGAATACAGATTTTAGATCTAAGTCGTGCACTTCCAAAACAAAAAACAAAACTGGACAAACTCATTTTTCTTGTGTAACATCATAAACACTGTGTCAAGTCTACACAATGATAACAAATCTCTACAGTTTCATGAGTCTCTCCACTGATCAGTCTCTGAATCATATCACACCCCAAATGCTGAGACAGTGAGAGAAACAAGTGGGCCAGTCACTGATTGAGTCAGCTCTGTTTTCCTTTTTTTTTTTTTTTTTGCTGTTTTAGTTGGGTTTTAATTAACCACATGTGTACAATACGATGCAGTTGGGTTGGATTTTCCACTTGGGTAGACTGTAATATTGCTGAAAATTTTTTTTTAAACTAAAACTTTTTTTTAAAAAAAGGCTTCGTGTTGCTGTTCAAGAATGAATCTTCACTTAACATGAGTAAACTAGTCTACGATGTGTTGGACTGATTTTCAAGGTAATCTTGTAGTTTAGCGTACTAAACTCAGGGGCCGTTCAAATGAAAACATAGAGGGTGTTTTTACACTAACCTCGATGCGCTGAGTCGAATGCAACCCTCAGCTAAGCTCTAAGACCACTCCTTTTGCCACGAAACTGCGAGAAATGCACGGTAGGCCTAAGTAGTATTCCCGAACTGCACGCCATTTTGACTGCTGATCACGTGGGTGAACGCGTCATCACTCTGTGTGTTTTCATTGGAAACAGAAAGTAGGGTAGTAGTATGTTTTCATTGGAAACCGAAAGTAGGGTTCGCGTGCTACAAAGAAGTAAAACCGCGGAAAATATAAAAATGGCAGGCGGACGACCTAGAAACCCTCCAAACTTGGTTCCTGTTGACCAGGTTTTGGAACCGCAACAGGTACTATATGAGGAGTGGACACTGCTGGAATTGATTCCAGCAGTGAATACCACAGACAATGCCATACAGTGGTTGGCGAGAAGAGGCATGCTCAGAAACCACTTGCTCTGCCACGTTTGTGGAAATGGCATGACCGTTTCAGCCTACAATGATCACATCGACGGCAAGCGCTGGAAGTGTCCGGCCCAGTGCCGAGGTACCACCAAAAGCTTCAGGTACGTTTTCTTTTCTTCGATAAACAAAAATGATTTGTGCCCGCAGCCATAACTATGACAAACTTGTGGAATTGTCCGTGTGTGATTAGGTAAGATAAGATAAGATAATGTTGCTTATAGCCCAGCCGACCGCAAAGGGCCATATCAGGGCTGTCACCACGTTAAAATCAACTCACCAGTCATATATTAGGAAAAAAAATAAAAAAAAAAAAAAAAAAAAAAAAAAAAAAAACCTTTCATACATCTCGTTAAATGACATCGTCTAGAAACGCACCAGAAACTTTGTTAAAAATCTTTCTGCCGTTAAATCTTAAATCAGATGAAAAATGTTAATCTCTCTCAAAAACTCAAGGATCACATCAGGCGGGACATCCCTGAACAGGATCTTCATGGACTCCGCTGTAAAATGTTTGTGTCTCACATCGTGCAAGTCCCAACACTCTAAAAGAACATGTTTCATTGTGAGTGGCGCATGACATGGAATGCACCACGGAGCTTCTTCACTCTTTAAAAGGTAAGCATGGGTAAAATACGAATGGCCGGTGTGCAGCCGGCACAGAACCGTTTCCTCTTTACGACCTCCCGACGTGGATGGGAGGAACTCCTGAAGGTTTGGACGGATCTGAAAGAGTTTGTTATTCGTCTGTGTGTTCCAATCCTCCTGCCAGAGGTCTCTCACATAATCGTTAATTTTGGGTTTCACATCTGAGCAGGGAATATAAGTGTTGGACAGTTTCTCTCTTGTGGCGTTCTTGGCTAAACGATCAACCATTTCGTTCCCGCCGATGCCTACATGGCCAGGAACCCAAGCAAGAGTAATGTTGTAACCGTCCGCCTTCAACTTGCTAAAAAGTTCAAAAAAAGTAAAAGTTCTGGATGCTGAAGGTTGCGGCCAGCTATGGCCTCCAAGCTGACAGCGAATCCGACAGAACCAGAAAGTCCCTCTTTGAAGAATGTGAGATTATCTTCAAAGCCAGTACCAGAGCAGTAAGTTCAGCAGAATAGACAGAAGCATCGGAATGGATATGTTCCAACAGTATCTGAGAAGGAGCCCCAGGGTAGTAGGCTGCACAGGCCACTCCATCCTCAGACTTGGAACCGTCAGTGAAAACTGTTTGATAGGATGGGAATTTCAAACAGAGGTCAGCATACAATGCCTTGTACGCCAGAGAGCTGGTAGAATCTTTGCGAAAAGCTGCAAGATCGAAACGAATCTCTGGTGTGAAAAAGGTCCACGGAGGTTGATCCGGAAACTTGGAAAAATCGGAAACTACTCCCAGGTTTAGACCTGCATTCCGCACGTGAGGCTGCATACGAAGACCAAACGGCGGAATACATTTAGGGTTGTTTTCAAACTTACTTTGGAACGGAGGGTCAAAGACACAGTCATAGGCAGGATTCTGCGGTTCTGAGAACAGTTGGATATAATAATTTAAAGACAGTTTCAGCCTGCGGTTGGACAATGAAGGTTCGCCCGCCTCTTGCGTACAGGCTGTACACAGGGGTGGTGCGGAACGCTCCAAGACAGAGACGAAGCCCTTGATGGTGGATAGGGTCCAAGAGTTTGAGGTAAGAAGATCGTGCGGAGCCGTACACAGCACAACCGTAGTCCAGTTTTGAACGGACCAGGGCTCTGTAGAGGTGCAACAAAGTTTTCTTATCAGCGCCCCAGTCGGTGTGCGCTACGACCCGCAGAATATTCAGTGCTTTCTGGCAAGCAGTTTTGAGGTTTTTAATATGGCTGAGAAAGTTAAGTTTCTGGTCAAAAATAACTCCCAGAAATTTGGCCTCTTTAACAGCTGGAATGGGAAATTTCCCAACTTGAATTTCAGGATAAGATAAGATAAGATAATGTTGCTTATAGCCCAGCCGACCGCAAAGGGCCATATCAGGGCTGTCACCACGTTAAAATCAACTCACCAGTCATATAAAAAAAAAATTAAAAAAAAAAAAAACCCTTTCATACATCTCGTTAAATGACATCGTCTAGAAACGCACCAGAAACTTTGTTAAAAATCTTTCTGCCGTAAAATCTTAAATCAGATGAAAAATGTTAATCTCTCTCAAAAACTCAAGGATCACATCAGGCGGGACATCCCTGAACAGGATCTTCATGGACTCCGCTGTAAAATGTTTGTGTCTCACATCGTGCAAGTCCCAACACTCTAAAAGAACATTTTTCATTGTGAGTGGCGCATGACATGGAAGCACCACGGAGCTTCTTCCTTTTTAAAAGGAAAGAAAGATAAGATAAGATAATTTGCTTATAGCCCAGCCGACCGCAGAGGGCCAATCGGGGCTGCACAACTTTAAAAAACAACTCCCAGTCATTTAAAAAAAAAAAAAAAAAAAAAAAAAAAAAAAACCTTTTCACACACCTTTAAATGACATCGCCCCAAAAACGCACCAGAAACTTTTTTAAAATCTTCTTACTAAAAATCTTAAACTCAATAAAAAAGGTTAATTTCCTCAAAAACTTAAGGATCACGTCAGGTGGACTCCTGAACGGGAAATTTTTAAAGGACCCCCTGTAAAATTTTGTGTCCACACGTGCAAGCCCCAACCTCTAAAAGAACATGTTTCTTTGTGAGGCGCATGACATAAATGCACCACGGAGCTTTTTCACTTTTTAAAAGGTAAGAAGGGGGAAAATACGAAGGGCCCGGGTGCAGCCGACAAGAACCGTTTCCTTTTTAAAACGACCACCCGACGTAATGGGAGAAGCCCTTTAAGGTTTTGGACGGATCTGAAAGAGTTTTTATTCTCGTTGTTCCAATCCCTCCAAGGTCTCTCACATAATCTTTTAATTTGGGTTTTCCATCTAGCAGGGTTTAAAATGTTGGACAGTTCCTCTTGGTTTTTGGGCTAAACGATCAACCATTTCGTTCCCGCCGACCCAAACATACCAGGAACCCAAGCAAGAGTAATGTTGTAACCGTCCGCCTTCAACTTACTAAAAAGTTCAAAAAAAAAAAAGTTCGGGATGCTGAAGGTTCGGCCAGCTATCCCCCCAAAAGCGAACGAATCCGACAGAACCGAAAGTCCCTCTTTGAAAATGTGAGATTATCTTAAAAGCCAAAACCAAGCAAAATTTTCAGCGAATAGACAGAAGCACTGAATGTTTTGTCCAACGATCTGAAAGGAGCCCCAGGGCTAGGCGCACGGGGCCACTCCACTTCAGATTTGGGAACCGCAGTAAAATTTTTTGGACGGAGGGAAATTTCAAACAGACCCAGCATACAATCCTTGTACGCCAAGAGCTGGTAACTCTTTGCGAAAAGCTGCAAGATCAAAACGAACTCTGGCGTGAAGAAGGTCCACGGGGGTTTTGACCCGGGAAACGGGAAAAATCAGAACTACACCGGGTCTAGACCGCTTCCGCACGTGAGGCTCATCGAAACCAAACGGGGGAATACATTTGGGGTTGTTTAAAAACTTATTTTGGGAAACGGGATCAAAGACACAGTCATAGGCGGGGTTTTTTCTGGTCCGAGAACATCTGATTAAAAATTTCAAAGACAGTTCAGCCGCGTTGACAATGAAGGTTCGCCAGCCCTGCTACAGGCTGTACACGGGGGTGGTGCGGAACCCCCAAAAGACAAGACAAACCCCTTTGATGGTGGATGGGTCCAAGAGTTTGGGGAAAGAGGTCTTGCGGAGCCGTAACAGCACAACCTAGCCCCATTTTGGGAAACGGACCAAGGCTCTTAGAGGTCAGCAAAGTTTTTACACGCCCCAGTCAGGTGCGCTACGACCGCAAATATTCAGAGCTTTCGGGCAAAAATTTTTGGGGTTTTTTGAGTGGCGAGAAAGTTAGTTTCGGGGTCAAAAATGATCCCAAAAATTTGCCTTTTTAAAAACAGCTGAAGGAAATTTCCCTATTTGAATTTCAACGGGGAAAAACGGGAAATTAGGGAAGTGAAACACTGCTCTTTGTTGGAGAAAAGGAGAAACCGTTTTCATCCGCCCATCGAAGTTTTTATCTACGAAAAGCGGACCCCTGCGCGGGAAACACCGGTACAGGTTTTCCAGTTGCGTAGCCAGCAAAATCTCCACAAACAATACAGTCTGACCCTTGCTGAACGATTTCACAATGTTGTTGATTTAATACTAAAGAGGGCGGGAACAGTATGCTCCCCGGGAACACCCAATTTCCTGCCGTGGCCCCATCAGAGAGAGTGGTGGCCAACCCGGGGGACCTGAAACGGGTCGTTCTCCAAAAATTTTTTTTTTTTTTTTTTTACCTAAAAAGTGTTTTTTTTTTTTTTTGGGGGGGGGTTTTTTTTTTCCCCGTTCCTTTTTTTTTCCAGACGAATCAAATGGTCAACGTACTCCGACGTTTGCGGAAACCACACTGTTTTTTCGCCAAAAGGCCATGGGTTTTCGATTTTCCAAGGGGGTTTGCTTGTTTTTTTTATAATTTTAAGAAAAGGGGGTAAAGTAGGAGGAAATTTTGGTTAAAAAGATTTTTGGTTTGGGGTGGGAAAAAGGGGGGTTTTGAAGAGGGGGGGAAAAAATTTGTAAATGTTTAATTACAGATTTTCAGACCTTCTTGGGGGAAAGATGTTTTAATATTGATAATGAATGTCATCTATACCGGAGAGGAATCGCTGCAAAAGTAAGGCAGATTTCAGCTCTTTTTAAACCGTGAAGGGAAGATTGTAGTCTTCCGTTTTTTCGGTAAAATTTTGCAGGTGATTTTTTTTTAAGGGCTTTTTTTTTTGACAAAAGTGGCTATTGTTAAAAGGGGAATTCTTTTCAAGGTTGAAGCAAGCAAATTTGCAAAATGCTTTTTTGTCTGTTATTAAAAGTCCGAAACTTTAGATGGGTTTACTGGGGCAGGTTTTTTCCCCCTTTATTTTTTTAATGATGTTCCACACTTTTTTTTTGGGGAAATTTTCGATGTCAGCCTGGAGCGAAACTCTCCAGGACCGACGTTTACGTTTTAAAAGGTTCTCGATTGGCACGGATTTTTGATGGGGTCGAGCGTTGGGGCCCGAAGGTCGATGGATACCTGACGCGAGCCCTTTTCGAACTTTGAAATTTGTTGGCAGTCTGAATCAAACCCGGGGTTTTGGGATTTTAAGTTTTTCGGAAAACACTGGAATACAAAATTTAGCACACTTGATTTTAAATTTTTTCAGTGATTTGCTGGGTCCCGGGCCTGAAGAAAGCAGTGTCCTGGAACTCCTTGGAAAATGGGTCAAAAAGACCCAGTTTGCTTTTTATAATTAGATGCTAGAGGGAAGACGGGTTTTTAAAACAGGTGTAGAAGGGCAGGGAAAAGGCACTTCCGTGCAGATCGTCATGGACAGACCCTCAAGTCCAGACCAGTGAGGGGCACAAAAACCCCAAATCTAAACACGAAAATGAACCTGAGGAAGAGTGAAGGGAATTCAATCCGTCATTTAGACAGCACAAAACCAAGTCTGAAAAAGGGCATCCTCAATTTGCAACCCCTGGGGGACGCACCCCACACACCCCAAAGAGGATTGGACCGTTAAAGCACCCAACACAAAAAAGGGGCAGGAAGTTCTCCTACGACTGACAAGGCCCCACGACAAAACCGGGGCGAAGGAGGTAACTAAAGAGAGCAGATTTCCAGTCTTTTGGAAGGACTCTCGCACTACACCTGAAGGGAGGAGAACAGAGCGACAGGGCTAAACAGCAAGTTTTTTTGTTGAGAAGGGGAAAACCCCCCCGACCCCCCAACGTGGGTGGGTTTTGCAGGGTTTTAAAGAATATTTAAAACCAGAAAAGTAAAGGTCTCTGGCTTTGGGGGGGAATTTGAGTTTCCTGAAGAGCCACACAAAAGGGTTTTTAGACGACACAGAACTGCGCCTTCCCCAAATTGGAATTAAACCCCGGGTATTCCCTGGGAAAATTTTACTATCCAGGTCAAAGGCGAAAAGGAGAGAAAAAGGTCATCCCTCTTTAACGTCCGCTTTTAATGGAGCGAATTTATTTGTGGGTTTAACACTGGTTTGGGGGTTTGGGCCTCTGGCAGCTTGCCCCAGGTGACAAAAGGGCGGAGTTTTTGGGGGAGGTGGGGTCGGATTGGAGAGGAGGGGGTTTTTCTTCATCTCCCCCACTCCACCTGGTGGAACTCCCCGCCCGCACGGGGACGGATAGGGGGGTTTGAGGCGGGAAATTTCTGTTTTTTTTAGCGCCCCGCCCAATTTGAGACTGCTGGGCAGTCGAGGGGGGGCGGATTTTTGCCTCACCAGGGGATCACTTTGGGTTTTAAGGTGGTGGACCTTTCCCCAAGGGACAATTCTACCTTTCAAAGTCTTGGGAAAAATTTAAAATCATTAGTCTGGCACAACTGACCCGAGTGTGAACTGTGGGAAACCCTTTACGGCCGAAGCAAATGAAGCGATGGAGTCTGACTGCCCCACAACCCTTCGGGCTTCAAAAAAGGGGATCTTTTTTTCGTTTTTAAATTTGTTAATGGTGGATTCCTGCCCCCAAAAAGGGCAGTTTCCTTGAAGAGGAGGGATGGTCGCCCCGCAGTTACACAATGTGCCCGGGGGGGGAACTTTGCACGGCCCCTCTGGGGGTTGCCCCTTTCAGCAAACACCGCACACCCCTCCCAAACACGGGCTCTGACAGCCAAACCTCTGGCACCTGAAACCTCTCAAAGGATCGGGACATACAACTGAACACGGACGTTCAAGTAGCCAACTTTGATGACCGGAGGCAGCACAGGGGTTTCAGAAGGCAAAAGAGGTGTTGGTGGCCACTCTCTCTCACCTTTTTTTGACTGTCACCCGCGCACCTCCCACACCCGGGGGCGCCAGTTCCTTTTTTTTTCTGCCCTGAACACCCCTTTAAAACCCGCAGCGTCCAACCTTTGGATGAATTTAAATTTTTTTGTGGGGATTATCTTGATCTCCCTATCCACAAATTTTTTTTGCCTTCGCGCTTTTCAGACTGTTTTTTTTGATCGCATTGAATAGGAATAGCCATTGCAACCCTTTTCGGACTGAGGGCCCGCTAAACCCTGAAAACCCTTTTGGGAAACCAAAGGCTCGAGCGAAAGGGGGCTCCGCTCCGTCCCTTCCCTTACGGCCAGGGAAACCCAAAATCCTTCCTCTGTCGACCTAAATATCTGAATCGTATCCCACCTCGAAATCCCCGAAACAGGGGGGGGGTGCCTTTCCCCTTTTTTTTGGGGGAATGTTTTTTTAAAAAAGTCAAATTTAATTTATTGTGATTCACTCTCCCTTAAACCCCCCCCCCCTGGAGTCCAACTAAGGGGCCGGCCAAGAAAACCCAAAGTCTTGACCCCTTTCCCGGCTTCGGGGGGATATACGACACACAACACCACCAACCCTTCCCCCCCGATCATGCTCAACTCCCGAACAGAGAGCTGAGCACTGCAGGGGTTTTCTTCCGCAAGGGGACTGTCTGTCTTGCCCACCCCCCGAAGGGGAGCCGATAGTACACCCGGGCCAAATTACTCCCTGTCTAGGAGAGTTTTTGGGAAAATACAAAGGCCGGGTCAGCCGGGACAAAACCTTTTTCCCCTTACGACCCCCGACGTGGGTGGGAGGGAAATCCGAAGGTTTGGGCGGACTGAAAAAGTTTGTTATTCGTCGGTGTTCCAAACCTCCTGCCAGAGGGCTCTCACATAAACGTTAATTTTTTGGGGTTTTTACATCTGAGCAGGGAATATAAGGTTTGGGCAGTTCTCTCTTGTGGGGTTCTTGGGTAAACGATCAACCCCTTTTGTTCCGCCATGCCTACATGGCCCGGAAACCCAAGCAAGAGTAATGTTGTAACCTCCGCCTTCAAATTGCTAAAAAATTTAAAAAAAAAATAAAAGTTTTTGGATCGAAGGTTGCGGCCAGCTATGGGCCCCCCAAAGCTGACAGCGAAACCCACAGAACCAGAAAGTCCCTTTGAAGAATGAGATTATCTTCAAACCAACCAAGCAGTAAGTTCAGCAGAAAGACAGAAGCATCTGAATGTATATGTTCCAACAGTATCTGAGAAGGGCCCCAGGGCAGTAGCTGCACGGGCCACTCCATCCTCAGACTTGAACCGTCAGTGAAAATTTTTTTGATAGGATGGGAATTTCGAACAGAGCTCAGCATACAATGCCTTTTACGCCAGAGAGCTGGTAGACTCTTTGCGAAAACTGCAAGATCGAAACGAATCTCGGGTGTGAAAAAGGTCCACGAGGTTGATCCAGAAACTTGGAAAAATGGGAAAACTACTCCGGGGTTTTAGACCTGCATTCCGCACGTGAGGCTGCATACGAAGACCAAACGGCGGAATACATTTAGGGTTGTTTTCAAACTTACTTTGGAATGGAGGGTCAAAGACACAGTCATGGGGAAAGGATTCTGCGGTTCTGAGAACAGTTGGATATAATAATTTAAAGACAGTTTTCAGCCTGCGTTGGACAACAAAGGGTTCGCCCGCCTCTGCGTACAGGCTGTACACAGGGTGGTGCGGAACGCCCCCAAGACAGAGATGAAGCCCTTGATGGTGGATGGTCCAAAGTTTGGGGTAAGGGGGTCTTGCGGAGCCGTAGACAGCAGAACCGTAGTCCAGTTTTGAACGGACCAAGGCCCTGTAGAGGTGCAGCAAAGTTTTCTTTTTCAGCGCCCCAGTCAGTGTGCGCTACGACCCGCAGAATATTCAGAGCTTTCTGGCAAGAAGTTTTGAGGTTTTTGATGTGGCTGAGAAAGTTAGTTTCTGGTAAAAAATGACTCCCAGAAATTTGGCCTCTTTAACACTGAATGGAAGATTTCCCCTACTTGAAGTTCAGGACTGGGAAAAACTGAGGGAAAAATTATGGAAGTGAATCCTGCGTCTTGTTGGAAAAAAGGGTGAAACCGTTTTCATCCGCCCATCGAAGGATTTTATCTACGCAAAGCTGGAGCCTGCGCGGACACTCGGGTACAGGCTTCCAGTTGCGTAGACAGCAAAATCATCCACAAACAATGAGCAGTCTAAACCCTTTGCTGAACTGATTTCACAATGTTGTTGATTTTAATACTAAAGAGGGCAGGAGACAGTATGCTCCCCTGGGAACACCCAACTCCTGCTCGTGGACATCAGAGAGAGGGGTGCCAACCCGGACCTGAAACTTTTCGTTCGCCAAAAAATTTTGAATAAAAAGGGGAAGATGACCTCGAAAACCCGATCGTGGAGATCATGAATATCCCCAACTTCCAGGTGGTATCGAAAGGCCTTCCCCAAATCAAAGAAAATTGCCACTGCATGTTGTTTGTTCAGAAAGGCGTTCCTAAGTGTAGATTCCAGACGAATCAAATGGTCAACTGTACTCCGACGTTTGCGGAAACCACACTGTTTCTTTCCCCAAAAAGGGCCATGGGTTTCGAGGTTTCCACATGAGCCTAGCATTGACCATTTTTTCCATCAATTTACAGACACAGCTGGTCAAAGCTATGGACGGTAATTAGATGGATTGGAAAGATCTTTTCCAGGTTTGGGGATGGGAATAATGGGGGCTTTCCGCCAAGAGGGGGGAAAGCAACCTGTAGTCCACACATGGTTGTATACCTGTAACAGGAGTTCAACCTTCTTGCGGAAGATGTTTTAATAGTTGATAATGAATGTCATCTATACCGGGAGAGGAATCGCTGCAAGAAAGTAAGGCAGATTTCAGCTCTTTTAACGTGAAGGGAAGATTGTATCTTCCGTGTTGTCGGATGAAAAGTTGCGGGGTGATTTTTTTTTAAAAGGGCTTTGTTTTTGACAAAAGTGGCTGATTTGTTAGAAGAGGGGGAAATTTTCTTTCAATGGTTTGAAGCAAGCAGATTAGCAACTGCTTTTTTGTCTGTTATTAAAGAGTCTGAAAACTTGAGATGGTTCACAGTGGACAGGGGGTTTTTCCCTTTTGATTTTCTTAATGATTTCCACACTTTTTTTTTGGGAAGTTTCGATGTCAGCCTGGAGCAAAAACCCTTCTCCAGGACCGACGTTTACTGATTTTAAAAGTGTGTCTCGATTTGGCACGGAGTTTTTGATGGGCTCGAGCGTTGGGACCCAAAGGGCCCGATGGTATACCTGACGCTGAGCCCTTTTTTCGAACTTTGGAAATTTGTTGGCAGTCTGAATCAAACCAGGGTGTTTTTGGCATTTGAAGTTTATGGGAAGACACTGGAATACAAACTTTAGCACACTTGATTATAGTGTTTGTCAGTGATTCTGCTGGGTCCGGGCTCTGAAGAAAGTCAGTGTCCCCGGAACTCCTTGGAAATAGTGGCTGCAAATAGATCCCAGTTTGCTTTCTTAAAATTGAGATGCGAGAGATAAGACTGTTCATTAATACAGGTTGTAGAAGGACAGGGAAATGGTCACTTCCGTGCAGATCGTCATGGACAACCACTCATAGTCCCGGACCAGTGAGGGTCACAAACCGACAAATCAAACACGAAAGTGAACCTGAGGAAGAGTGAAGGTAAGTTCAGATCCGTCATTCAGACAGCACAAATCCAAGTCTGAAAGGACATCCCAATTAGCAGACCTCTGGGTGACGCACCCGACACTACCCCAAAGAGGATTGTGACCGTTAAAGTCACCCAACAGCAAAAAAAGGTCGAGGAAGTTCTCCTAACAGACTGACAAGGTCCTGACGACAAACCGGGACTGAAGGAGGGAACTAAAGAGAGCAGATTGTCACAGTCTTGTGGAGAGGGACTCTCGCAGCTACAGCCTGAAGGGGGGTAGACAGAGCGACAGGACTATACAGCAAGTTTTTGTGTATGAGAAGGGCAACACCGCCCGACCGTCCCAACGTGGGTGGTTGTGCAGGATTTGGGAAAAAATATAAAGCCAAAAGAGTAAAGGTCTTCTGGCTTTGAATTTGAGTTTCCTGAAGAGCCACGACAGAAGGGTTTTATAGACTGACACAGAAGCTGCAGCTCCTCAAAGTTGGAATTTAATCCACGGATATTCCAATGAATATTGTACTACCATGGTCAGAGGCGAAAAGGAGAGAAATCAGGTCATCTCCTCTTCAACGTCCGCTTCAAAAGGGGCGAATTTATTAGTGAGTTTAACTGACTGTGTTGGTCTTTGGACCCGCTGGCAGACTTGCCCGCAGGTGCAAAGTCTGGAGTTTGGAGATGGTGGGGGTCTGGATTTGGAGATGGTGGAGGGTTTTTCTTCATCTCCACCATCTCCACACTGGGGGGAACTCCCTTGCCCGCACGGGCACTGGATAGGGGAGTTTGAGGCGGAATTGCTGGTTTTTTAGTCTGCCCCGCAGCAGATGTTTTTAGACTGCTGGGCAGTCTGGGGGTGGGGGGATTTTTTGCCTCCACCAGGGGCAGTCACTTTGGGTTGGAAGGTGGTGGACCTGCTCCACCAGAGGTGACAATTCTAACCTTGCAATGTCTTGGAAAATGTAAAGTCATTATCTGGCAGCAGACTGGACCGAGTGTGAACTGTGGGAACCGTCTTTACGGCCGAAGCATATGAAGCTGATGGAGGTCTGACTGCCCACAACCAGCTTGCGGGCTTTTAAAAAAGGAGATCTTCTTTCTGTTTTAATTCGTTGAATGGTGGATTCCTGAACCCAAAGAGGACAGTTTCTTGAAGAGGGGGATGGTCGCCACCCGCAGTTAGCACAATGTGCCGGGTCTTTGCACGCCCATCATGGGTTGCCTTGCAGCAAACACCGCACACCTCCTGCCCAGAACAAACGGTCTCTGACATGTCCAAACCTCTGGGAAACCCGAAACATCTCAAAGGGATCGGGACATACAACTGAACACGGACGTTCAAGTAGCCAACTTTGATGACCGGAGGCAGCACAGGGTTGCAGAAGGTCAGAAGAGGGTGTTTGGTGGCCACTCTCTTCTGCACCTTTCTTGACTGTCACCCTGCGCACCTCCGTCACAACACCCTGGACGCCAGTTCCGTTTTTATTTCTGCCTCTGAGACAACCCTTTTGAAACTCTGCAGCGAATCACACCTTTGGATGAATTTAATTGTTTGTGGGGAGTTATCTTGATCTCCCCATCCACAAATTTTGTTGCCTCAGCAGCTGTTCAGACGGTTTTTTTTATCGACATTGAATAGGAATGAGCCATTTCGCAACCTTTTGACGGACGAGGGGCACCTGCTAAACCCTGAAAGCCCTTCTGGAAAGCAAAGGGCTCGAAGCTGAAAGGTGGGCTTTCCTGCTCCGTCCCTTCCATTACGAGCCAGGAAGCCCAGAATTTCCCGTCCTCTGTCGTAAACCCCAGTATCTGAATCGCATCACCTTCGAAATCCCCTGAAAAAAGGGATGCTGCCTTCCTCTTCCTTTTGGGGGAAATGTTTTTTAAAGAAGTCCCTATTTAGTTTATTGTGATTCATCTCTCCCTTACCCACCCACCTTGGAGTCCAAATAAGGGCCAGGGCCAAGAAACCAATGTCCCTTGACCCCTTCCAGGCTTCGGGGGAGATATACGACACACAACACCACCAAACCCTATCCCCCCTGATCATGCTCAACTCCCGGGAACAGAGAGCTGAGCACTGCAGGGTTTACTTGGCCAGCAAGGGGACGTCTGTCTACCCAGCCCCAAGAAGGGAAACCGATTAGTACAAACCCCGGGGCCAAAGTGTACTCCCTGTCTAGGGGAGTTGGGTAAAATACGAATGGCCGGTGTGCAGCCGGGTCAAACCGTTTTCCCCCCTTTACGACCTTCCGACGTGGATGGGAGGAACCCTGAAGGGTTTTGGGCGGATCTGAAAGAGTTTGTTATTCGTCTGTGTGTTCCAATCCTCCTGCCAGAGGTCTCTCACATAATCGTTAATTTTTGGGTTTCACATCTGAGCAGGGAAATAAGTGTTGGACAGTTTCTCTCTTGTGGCGTTTTTGGCTAAACGATCAACCATTTCGTTCCCGCCGATGCCTACATGGCCAGGAACCCAAGCAAGAGTAATGTTGTAACCGTCCGCCTTCAACTTGCTAAAAAGTTCAAAAAAAAGTAAAAGTTCTGGATGCTGAAGGGGCGGCCAGCTAAAGGCCCCCAAAGCTGACAGCGAATCCGACAGAACCAGAAAGTCCCTCTTTGAAGAATGTGAGATTATCTTCAAAGCCAGAACCAGAGCAGAAGTTTAGCAGAATAGACAGAACATCTGAATGTATATGTTTCCCAACAGTATCTGAGAAGGGGCCCCAGGGCAGTAGGGTGCACAGGCCACTCCATCCTCAGACTTGGAACCGTCATGAAAACTTTTTTATAGGATGGGGGATCAATTTGTCGCC
>JAFLJL010002278.1:0-27118 GCA_018398815.1 Conus ventricosus | reverse complement strand
GCTACACATTGGCTCTTCCGGCGATGCGCTCAGTATTGATAATCGATCACAGTCAAGTTCAGCGTCGATCCATGCGTGCAGGACAGGGCTGTGAGGGCAAATAAAAGATACCTGAATGATAGGGTTGTTTTCAAATGGAGCACAACAGTCTTACAACATCTGCACGCCGTTAATAAAAAAAAAAAAAAAAAACTATCAAAAGAAAAGTGCCGTGTGCGTGCACTCTCTCAGTCATTCTGTCTCTTTCTTAATTTTCAAACACACACACACACACACACACACACACACACACACACACACACACACACACACACACACACACACCGGGCACACACCACACGCACATTCATTGGCACATTACTAGCTTAGTGACAAATATTTATATATAAATACAAAGCAGATAAGCATTTCAAGGAGCTAAACAAGGATTGAACTTTAGAATAGCACCTACCTGCTCTGGAATCAGTGCACCGTGTACTTGCAGCCACGTGTTAGACTGCCAAACAAAGCCGGCAACGGTGCTGTGTAGTGTGTAGCCTACAACGGAGCCTGCAGGCCGCTGCCAGAGTGGCTCCGTTCCGCGGCGCGTCCGCCATATTGCTGATCACGCGCTGCGTGCGGGATGCGCGGTCCAGGGAAATAGAAGTCAGTGATTGGAACACACAGACGGATAACAAACTCTTTCAGATCCGTCCAAACCTTAAGGAGTTCCTCCCATCTTCGTCTGGTGGTCGTAAAGAAGAAACAGTTCTGTGCCGGCTGCACACCAGCCATTTGTATTTTACCCATTCATACCTTTTAAAGAGTGAAGAAGCTTCGTGGTGCATTCCATGTCATGTGCCACTCACAATGAAACCTATCCTTTTAGAGTGTTGGGACTTGCACGATGTGAGACACAAACATTTTACAGCAGAGTCCATGAAAATCCTG
Source organism: Conus ventricosus (assembly GCA_018398815.1). Classification (NCBI taxonomy): domain Eukaryota; kingdom Metazoa; phylum Mollusca; class Gastropoda; order Neogastropoda; family Conidae; genus Conus; species Conus ventricosus. Next base: position 26,188 of record JAFLJL010002278.1, on the reverse strand, counting down.
TTCAGAGATGTCCCGCCTGACGTGATTTTTGAGTTTTTGAGAGAGATCAACATTTTTGATCTGATTTAAGATTTTACGGAAGAAAGATTTTTAACGAAGTTTCTGGTGCGTTCTAGATGATGTCATTTAAAGAGATGTGTGAATTTTAAATTTAAAAAAAAAAAATGACTTGTGAGTTGATTTTAACATGGTGACAGCCCCGATGTGGCCCTTTGCGGTCGGCTGGGCTATAAGTATAAGCAACATTATCTTATCTTAACACATACATACATCATATGATGGGTTCCAATGTCAGGACTGTCCCTCCAGTGCAGGCAACCCACAGCCGACTGTGAATGTCCAGTCAGTGCTATGGGCTGCTGTAGGACCGGACATCCTGCACACAGATACCGCTCACACACACACACACACACACACACAGACACACACACTCTCTCTCTCTCTCTCTCTCTCTCTCTCTCTCTCTCTCTCTCTCTCTCTCTCTCTCTCTCGCATACACATGCATCATACGGTGTGTTCTATTGTCGGGAACATCCCTCCAGTGCAGGCAACCCACAGCCGACTGTGAATGTCCAGTCAGTGCTATGGGCTGCAGCAGGACCGGACATCCTGCATACTGATACTGCTCTCTCACACACACACACACACACACACACACACACACACACACACACACACACACACACACACACACACACACACTCACACACACACACGCATGCACACACCCACACCCACACCCACACACACACACTCTCTCTCTCTCTCTCTCTCTGTCTCTCACACATTACACATACATCATGCGATGGGCTGTAGTGTCAGGACCGTCCCTCTGGTGGACGTTATCCACAGCCGACTGTGAATGTCCAGTCAGTGCTGTGGGCTGCAACAGGACCGGAAATCCTGCACACAGATACCGCTCATACACACAACACACACACACACACACACACACACACACACACACACACACACACACACACTCTCTCTCTCTCTCTCTCTCACATACACATACATCATACGATGGGCTACCTTTTAAAGAGTGAAGAAGCTCCGTGGTGCATTCCATGTCATGCGCCACTCACAATGAAACATGTTCTTTTAGAGTGTTGGGACTTGCACGATGTGAGACACAAACATTTTACGGCGGAGTCCATGAAGATCCTGTTCAGGGATGTCCCGCCTGATGTGATCCTTGACTTTTTGAGAGAGATTGACATTTTTCATCTGATTTAAGATTTTACGGAAGAAAGATTTTTAACGAAGTTTCTGGTACGTTTCTAGACGATGTCATTTAAAGAGATGTGTGAAAGTGGTTTTTTTTAATTTTTTTTTTTTTAATGACTGGTGAGTTGATTTTAACGTGGTGACAGCCCTGATGTGGCCCTTTGCGGTCGGCTGGGCTATAAGCAACATTATCTTATCTTACCCACATTATCTTATCATACGATGGGCTCTAGTGTCAGGATCGTCCCTCCGGTGGACGCCATCCACAGCCGACCATGGTTGTCCAGTCAGTGCTGTGGGCTGCAGCAGACAGGACATCGTGCACACAGATACCGCTCTCACACACACACACACACACACACACACACCACGGCTGTTCAGAGCAAGTTACTTAGTTTTGAGTCGCAGGGGAGTTTACAGCTGCAGAGACCAAGCTGTGAATGCAGGTGAGGGAAAGGAATGTTTTCTGCTTTCCGCTCCCCACCAGCCAGCTAACCGCACTGTATTCGGCCAACTGAATGTCATCTGTGCATAGCTGGTCTGGCAGCAATGCGTTCGGCAAGGTTGAGCGGCCATTACAAATGGGGCTGTAGGTTTGATAATTAGTTATTGTCATGAAAAATGTAATATATCTGCACTATTGAGATGACTGAATTGGCGAATTCCCAACAATTCTTTAATACCGAACTCGACTGGGTTTATTTTCTTGTAGATAACATAGATGCCGCATGAAAGCTTGTACGCAAGTGGTCAGGCAATATTAGAACAATGACAACAAACACAATATTGTGCAAAAATGACGTCATCACTTTCTGGGAAGTTAATTTTCCATAGTTAAGTAGTACACAAGTTTGATACATGCCTCTGCTCAGACTACAGCAACAAAAATATTGGATTACAAATGTGTAAAGCCTTGTTTGTTTGCCCTTTCACTAAGTGTCTCAATAAGGACGGAAATGTAAAGCTGTGACACACACACACACGCACACAGAGACACACACACACACACGCACACACACACACACACACACACACACACACACACACACACACACACACACACACACACACAACACACACACATTTTAAAGAGATGTGTGGAAGGTTCTTTTTTTTTGATGGCTTGTGAGTTGATTTTAACGCGGTGACAGCCCTGATATGGCCCATTGCTGTCAGCTGGGCTATAAGCAACATTACCTTTCCTTACGTTGCACACACACTTGCTCACACGCACATACATCATATGATGGGTTCCAGTGTCATGACCATCCCTCCAGTGCAGGCAACCCACAGCCGACTGTGAATGTCCAGTCAGTGCTATGGGCTGCTGTAGGACCGGACATCCTGCATACAGATACCGCTCATTGTCACTGTTGTCTTTTTCTAGCTTTAAGATATTCTCATACAAGAGTGAGAGGAGAAATGATATCTGAGATTTACCATTTAATTCATTTTTTGTCTTTACGTGGTTCTTCTATTGACTTTTGTTGGATTCCATCACATTGTGGTTTAGCAGCAAATGAAAGGGTTGATCGGTTAGCCAAAAATGGTGCAGCTAAGGAAAAGAGCTTTACAAAAATAAATATTCCTTTATCCTTGCATGAAAATTATAGCCTTTTACTTTTAGGTAAAGCAGCATGGGATTCGGTGATAGGAAGACAAAAAGAGTGTCTAAACATAATAAAGGACAACAAGGGAAAATTCTTTAAGAAGCTTGTAAAATATAAAACGGGACACAATCTCCACCAGGAACGACTTTTGAAGAGTCTGATTTTTAGACTCAGACTTGATGCATACAAAAAAAAATACTGTAAAAAGTCACTTGTATTTTGTGGCCCAAAAATATTACATTTTCCATGTCATCTTCCTTTGAGAAGTACTAAAAAATATTTCCTATTTTTTATTAATTTTGACCCATAAAATCGCGAATTTTTTGGGATTTTTTTGGGGGAACGAAGGAAGGCTATAGAAGTTGTTAGGCAATTTTTAAAGAGCCCAATTGGACATTTACTTTGTTTGATTATTTTTCTTATTTTTTCAAGGGTTAAAAATGTTTTGTCTCTTTAAAAATGTTAGATATGAATAAAGGGCTAAAGCGTTTACCGTTTTGCCGCAGATTAGAAGGGGGTTAAAGTGATGGTACTTATTGGTGTAATCTCATTAATTAAATTAGACTATCCCATACAAAATTAGTATACCACACTACCTCCACACCCCATACATTTTAATAAATTTTTTTAAAAACCCCCCCGGGGGGTTGAAACCCTTGCCGGGTCGGAGGGCTGCGTGGTTCCTGTGATTTTTTTGGTTTTGGATGGGGGCATCAAAACCAGAGTGGTTAGTTGTGAAACTGCAGGCCTGTATAGCCAGTTGTGATGGCCAAGCATTACGGGGTAGGAAATTTGTGCCCCCTGGTGGTCCCCATGTCAAAAGGTTGGGAGTGGGGGCCCAGCATGAAACCCCCCTTTTCCCTTTTCTGTCTTCTCCCTTTTTTAAACGGTCTTTTTCTTTTTTCGTCTCCCTTAAAAGTTTCTTTTCCCACCCCTTTTTCCTGTGGTCTCCTTAAGACCCGCCGCGTTGGCCGTGCGTGCGACCTGTGTGGGGGGGGAGGAGATCCTGGTGATTGAGGGGGCCCAGCGCTCTCAACACATCACTTTGGCTGGGACCTCTCCTAGACAGGATACCCTTCCCCGGGTGTACTAATCGGCTCCCTTTTGGGTGGGTCAAAACAGGCATTTTTTCCCCCGGGGGCCCAAGAAACCCCCTGTAGTGCTCGCTCTCTGTTCGGGGTTGGGCATGTCAGGGGGGATGGGGTTTGGGTAGGTTTTTGTCTGTTGTATTCTCCCCCGAACCGGGAAAGGGGTCAGACAGTGTTTTTGGCCCGGCCCCTTAGTTGGACTCCAAGGTGGGTGGGAAAAGGGAGGGATGAAATAAAAAAAATACACATGGCTTTTTAAAAAAACTCCCCCCCCAAAAAGGAAAAGGGGAAAGGGCGATCCCCTTTTTCGAGGCTTTAAACAGACAGCGTTCTGATCTGGGTACGACAGAAAAAAGGGTTTCGGGCTTCCGGGCTCGTGATGGAAGGGAGGGAGCGGAAAGCCCCCCTTTATCTCGAGCCTTTTGCCACCAAAAAGGGGGCTTTCAAGGCTAGCAGGTGACCTCATCAGTCAAAAGGTGAGGAATGGCTCATTTCTAATTTAATGTCGATCAAAAAAGAAATCTGAAAAACTGTTGAAGCAACAAGTAGGGACAGGGGACAGGGGACTCCTCATAAACATTAAATTCGTCAAAAGGTGGTTCGCTGCAGAGCCCAGGGGTCTCAGAGGCGAAATCAAGAGGGAACTGGCCCCAAGGTTGAGGGAGGTGGAGGGTGGGGGAAAAGAAAGGTTCGGAGAGGGACCCAACCCCCTTTCTGCGTTCGCCCCCCTGTGCTGCCTCGGTCATCAAAGTCGGTTACCTAAATTTCATGTTCAGCTGTATTGCCTCCCCTTTAAAGGTTTTTCAGATGCAGGTTTGCATGCGGAGACCGCTGTTCGGGCAGGAGGTGGCGGTATTTGCTGCAAGGGAACCATGATGGGCCGTGTAAAGATCCGGGACATTGTGCAAATGCGGTGGCGACCTCCCTCCTCTTTACGAAAATTTTCCTCTGTGGATTCAGGATTTGCAATACAAATTAAAACAAAAAGAAAATCCCTTTTTTTAGCCCGCAAGCGGTTGTGGGCAGTCAGACGGCCCCAGCATCTTCATATGCTTCGGCCGTAAAGAAAATTTCCCCTCGGTCATCTGTTTCGGGCTGATATTTATTTTTTAAAGCACGAAAGGAAAACTGTAGCCTTTGGGGGGAAAAGGGGCCCCACCTCCCAACCCCATGAATGCCCCCGGTGGAGGCAAAAAAATCCCCACCCCCCAGACGCCCAGCTCTACAACTCTGCTGCTGGGCAGATTAAAAAACCCCACCCCCCAACTCGAATTCCCTGTCCAGTCCCCCTGGGGCAAGGGGGTTCAACCCCGTGGGAGATGGTGGAGATGAGGAAGAAACCTCCACCTTCCCAAAACCCGACCTCCCCATCTCAAAACCCCGGGCCCTTTTTTATGGGGCAAGTCTCCGCAGGTCCAAAAGGGCCACCCAGTCAGTGAAATAACTAATAAATTTGCTCCCTTTGATGCGGGGCGTTGAAGAGGGATGACCTGTTTCTCCCTTTTCGCCTCTGCCCATGGATGTACAATATTTCCCTTGGAAAATCCGTGGTCTAAATTCCAACTTCGGGACTGCAGCTTCTGTGCTTCTTAAAACCTTTTGTCGGGCTCTTCAAGAAAATCAAATTCAAAACCCAAAGGGCCCTTTTTCCCCTTTGGCTTTAACCCCTGACTCCGCATGAATTTGTGCAATGACTATGAGAATACCATGCCAAGAGAGGTAAACTCCCAAAACTCCATTGCCCAAAAAAAAACCCAAAAGAAATTTTTTTTTAATTATCTCTCTTTAAAAATAAGAAAAAAAATTCAAAAACATCACTCCATCCAAAAACATCTTTTTCCCCCCAATTAGGAACGGTCACGAGGAAAAAAAAAAAACAAAAAGACTAAGAAAATTTGGGATTCTCAGTGCTAAAACAATTTTTCCCTAAATTCACTGTCCCCCCGAACACATGGATTAGGGCCAGAGTGATTTTCCCAAGTCTAAACAAGTACGAAAATTCAGGAACAAAAAAAAAGTCATTTGTATGGGTTGAACTAAATAATCAAATTTTATTTTGAAGCAAAAACAACAACCAAACTTCAACAATTTTGTTTAAATGAAAGGGTTTACATAGGCCTACAAGAAAATTTGTCTTCTAACTATGGGGGAAAAAAATAACAAGAACAGATTCTTTAAAACTGGGGTTTAGATTGTGAGGAATTCAACAAAAAGTGTTTTGCAATTCAAAACCCCCCCCCCCCCCCCCCCCCCCCCCCCCCCCCCCCCCCCCCCCCCCCCCCCCCCCCCCCCCCCCCCCCCCCCACACACCCCCTGTGGGATGTGTACTTTTGCCCAGCCCCTCTTTGCTTTTTGATAAAACAGGATTTTTTTATTTCAGGCCAGAGTTTTGTTCACCCTTTTTTCTGTTTGCTTTTGTGAAAGAAAAAAAAATTTGTTTTTTTAAAACTGCCAAATTGTTCTGAAACAAAAAGGTAAAGGTGAGCTCCTAAGGAAATCGGGGACACCCCCACGCGCCCCCTTTTTCCGGCTATCAAAAAAAGGGAAACTTTTGGGGGCTTCACTTTTGAGCCAACCACCCAGTCAAAATTTTAAAATCTCTAAAAGTTTTTTTTTTTCGAATTTTTTTTTTTTGGAGGGTCGGCCCAGCAGCAAGGGCTATTCGACATCGTCATTATCACGCCTAAATTCATTGTTTCCCCGGCCTAAAAATCAGTCAGCATCGATCTTTATTCAAATTAGGTCAAGTTTGACGCCCCAAAAATCGTCTTGTTAAAAATCTTCTTTAAGGTGTACCCCGAAAATACGCTCTCTTCATAAATATAAACCGAAAAATTTCGCAAGTTGATAGTTACTTGATCCGCCTTTTTCCCCCGAAAATTTTCGGGGAAAAAAACCCGAACTTTGAAAATTAAACAGCACGAAACTATCCCCAAAAATCAGCAACAAAACCAAATGGCGTCCAGAAAGGAAGTCGGAAGACTTTCTGTCGAAATTGCATTTGGGATTGCGTGGTGAATGCGAAAGCTTTGCCCGGTATTCAGCGGCGATCTCGGTCGACCCGGGGTATTGAAGGAGGAAAACCCGCGGTCGTCTCGGTCATCGGTAGGCATTGGGTTAATATTTTTTTTCGAAACCTGCACACCATCCCGTTGGGACGGGGCGGTGTTGCCCTTCCCCTACACAAAACTTTTTTGTATAGTCCGTCTTTTGTTACCTCCCTAGGCTGTAGTGCGGAGCCTCCCCAAAAGACTGTGACAATTTTTTTCCTTTATCTCCCCTTTCTGCCCCCGGTTTGTCGCCCAGGACCTTGCTTTGATAGAAGAATTTCCCTCGCCCTTTTTTTGTGTTGGGTGTTTTACGGTCACAACCCTTTTTGGGGGGTAGTGCCAGTCGTCTCCAAGGTTTCTAATGAGGATGCCCTTTTTCAATTTGGATTTGTTTTGTCTGAACGACGGATTGAAATTATCCCCCACTTTCCCGGGTTCATTTTCGTGTTGATTTGTGGGTTTTCCCCCCTCGGGGCCTGGACTATAAAGTGGTTTTCCATGCGTCTGCAGGGGAAGTGTTTTTTTCCCCTTTTTTTACAGCCCATATTAACTGAAACCGCCTTGTCCTCAACATCAATTATAAAAAAGAAAAACTGGGATCTTTTTTCAACCATATTTCAAAAAATTCCAGGACACTGATTTTTTTCAAGCCCAGCCCAGCAAAACCCCTGACTAACACCGTGTCAGTGTGCAAAAACCCTGTTTCCCAGTGTCTTCCGACAACCCCAAAATCCCCAAAAAAGGGTTCTTTCAGACGCCAACAAATTTCAAAAGTTAGAAAAGGGGGCTCGCGTGGGGTTTATACCAAGACCTTGGGTCCAACGCTAGACCCCATCAGAAATCCGTCCCCAAAATCGAGACACATTTCAAAATCATAAAGTCGGCCCCTGGAAAAAATTCGCTCCGGTGACATCTAAAACTTCCAAGAAAAAGTTGGAACTTTCTTAGAAAAATCAAAGGGAAGACACCAAACCCCCTCCATTCACCCTTGTTGCTGATGCTCTATACTGACAAAAAGCTGTTGCCAACTGTTGGCCTCCCCCACCCAAAAGAACCCTCTTCTTCAAAAAATCTGCGTTTTTTAAAAGAAACAAAAGGGTTAAAAGGAAATCTTCATAAATTTTCACATAGAAAAACTCTAAAACCTATAACTTCCTTTTTAAATTTTGAACTAAATAGCTTTACAAACCTGCACTGATTCTCCCCCTGGTCTGGAGCATTTCACTATGGTTGTGAAACATTTCCAGAAAAGGTCTCAGACTTTTCTCCAAGTTAAACCTATCTGGAACGGGCCCTTTTCCGCCCCCCTGGGGGGAAACCCCGATCATTTCCCTTCCCAAAGCCGGGAAAGGACCTTACCAACCCTTCCCAAAATATCCCAATTGTTTGGACCAGCTGCCTCTGAAAACTATAAAAAAGATGGTCAACCCCCGGATGTGGAAGCTGGAAATCGAGGTCTTTTTGGCCTGAAAAAATGCGGGGTTTTGGGAAATACCACTCGAGGTTTTACCATCAATCCGTCTGGGAAAACCCCCTCCGCAACGCCCTTTTTTAACAAGCACATGTGGTCCCCATCTTTTTTGACCCCGAAAAGCGTAGACACCCCGTGGAAAAAAAGGGTCCTCAGGACCCGCACAAATTGGGTTTTTTTTGGGGCACCTGCCTCTGTTCATTCAAAACTTTTACCCCCACGACAGTTCCATGCGTGTTGGGACCACACTCTCTGAAAACCCTGGGAGGAGTTGGGGTTCCTCAGGGGAAACTCCTTTTTCCCGCCCTTTTCGCATTAAAATAATACATTTCCAATGGTAAAACGGGACCGAGTTTTGTTTTTTTGACTTTGCGCTTATGAGTTGGAGCTTCTTCCACGTTTACGCGTCGACTCCAACTTTGCGTCAACAAACCCAACATGGGCCAGGGGGAAAAGGGTTTACCTTCTCCCGTACCAAAACTCGTCAATTCATTTCCACAATTTTCGTCGATTTTTATGATCCTGAATTCGTCTAGAAAGTCCACCATTCCAGTTGTAAAGAAGCCCAAATTCCTGGGGGTTTTTTTGACCCCAAAAACTCAACTTTTTTAGCCCCATCAAAAAACCTCAAAACTTCTTCCAAAAACTTGAATATTCTGGGGTCGTAGCACACCCCGACTGGGGGCTGATAAGAAAACTTTGCTGCACCTCACAGACCTTGGGCCGTTCCAAATGGGCACGGTTGTGCCCGGGAGGGTCTGCAAACCCTTTACCCCCAAAACCCTTGGACCCCATCCCCCACAAAAGGGGTTCGTCTCTGTCTTGGAGCGTTCCCCCACCACCCTGTGTACAGCCCGCGCAGAGGCGGGTGAACCTTTATTGTCCAACCCCGGGAAAATTTTTGAATTTTTATCCGAATGTTCTCGAACCGCAGAATCCTCCTATACTGTGTCTTTGTTTCCGTTTTCCCAAAGTAAATTTGAAAACAAACCCGAAATGTATTCCGGTTTGGTCTTCGTATGCCGCCTCCTGGGGAATGCAGGTCTAGACCTAGGGGGTTTTTGTCGGATTTTTCAAGTTTTCCCGGGTCAACCTCCGTGGACCTTTTCCCGCCCAAAATTCATTTCGATCTTGCAGTTTTCGCAAAGAGTCTACCAGCTCTCTGGCGTAAGGGTTTGTAGCTGACTCTGTTCAAATTCCCATCCCACAAAAATTTTACTGACGGGTTTCCCAAGTTGAAGAGGGAGTGGCCCGTGCAGCCTAATGCCCGGGGCTCTTCCAGAATGTTGAACATTTCATTTGTGCTTCTGTATATTCTGTGAACTTTTGCTCTGGTTTTGGGTTTGAAATAATATCACAAATTTTGAAGAGGGACTTTCTGGGTTTTTTCGGATTGCTGTCGTTTGGGGGCTATGCTGGCCGAAACCCCTTTAGCATCCCGAACTTTTACTTTTTTTTTAACTTTTTGCAAATTGAAGGGGCGGTTAAACATTCTCTTGCTTTGGGTTTTTGGGCATGTTTTGGGATCGGCGGGAACGAAATGGTTGTCGTTTTGCCAAAAGCCCCAAGAGAGAAAATGTCCAAATTTTTCCCCGCTAGACGTGAAACCCCAAAATTACGATTATTTAAACCCCTGGGGGAGGATTTGGGAAAACACAGCGACTAACAAAAATCTTTAGTCTGCCAAAACCTTTAAGGATTCCCCCCATCCCCCGTCGGGAGGTGAAAGAGGAAAACGGTTCTGTGCCGGTGCACACGGCCCTTCGTTTTTACCTGCTTACCTTTTTAAAAAATGAAGAGTCGGGGGGCTTCCATGCGCGCCACTACAAGAAACTGTTCTTTTAAGGGGTTGGGACTGCACGATGTGAGACACAAACATTTTACAGCGGAGTCCATGAAGATCCGTTTTGGGTGTCCCGCCTGATGTGATCCTTGATTTTTTTTTTGAGATTTAAAATTTTTCTTTGATTTAAGATTTTACGGAAGAAAGATTTTTAACAAAGTTTCTGGTGCGTTTGTAGACGATGTCATTTAATGAGATGTATGAAAGTGGTTTTTTTTTTTTTTTTTTTTTTTTTTTTTTTTTTTTTTTTTATATGACTGGTGAGTTGATTTTAACGTGGTGACAGCCCTGATATGGCCCTTTACGGTCGGCTGGGCTCTAAGCAACATTATCTTATCTTATCTTATCTTATCTCTCTTTGTCCGAATCTCTGTCCCTCATGTACTTTGCTTTGTTGACATTTGATTGGACTGGTAATTGCTAAGTGTTGTTACTGTGTAGCAGAAATTTTAGTTGTTTAGCAAAACTACTGATTTTTTTTTAAAACTGTATCTCATAACCAAACAGTCATATTATTATTAGTTATATGATAAAAACAGGCAAATGCAGAACTTACTCTCACTTGAATCTAAAACTTTAACTTGGCTGTCAGATGTGGTTGCGGAACTCTTTCCTACATTGCTTTCATGACTTTCTGCACACTGTAGCAGTGGGAAAGTTGTTGATGCTTAAGAGGTTTCATCATCAGTTTCTGCCACACACTCACAACCAAAAGGGTCTCTTTCTGCCACACACTCACAACCAAAAGGGTCTCTTCTACCAGCCGCCGTGGCGAAGTGGTTAACGTCGCGGACTCCCGGCTGGGAGGTCGTGGGTTCGAATCCCATCAGAAGTCATGTGGGTTTTTTCTGCCCCGACCGGCTCCTACCCAGAGTTGAGTTTGCTGCGGACTCAGTTGGGAAGACTGGGACCACACAGTCGAGTTTCATCCACTTAATGGATGCGTTTCTGAGAGTGTTGCTCAAATTTCATGACCAACACTGCAAGTGACTGTATCTCTCGGGCCTGGTTGACGCTGGATATATTATGAAAGGAAGCGTAGAGTACAGCCCTGTCATGTAGTCTCAGACCGAAACGGAAATCCGTAGCATCATCTTAATCATCCTCATTCTCATCGATCAGCATTAAAAAAAAATGTCTCAAATTCTGTGGCCCTTCATGCCCTGCTCTCATGGTGACCTCAATTTCGATGTCCTCTCCACGTCTGTGACCTTGGTTTGGTTCCGTCGAGGTCACCGTATCGGCGAGTCCATGCGGGCTGTTGTTGGACGGACGTGGTGGCGCCCTCCGGAGGGAGAGCTCACTCACGCCGGCTCCGCGACTAAGCAATTTGAGCAACTCTCAGAAGTGCATCCATTAAGTGGATGAAACTCGACTGTGTGGTCCCAGGCTTCCCATCATCTTCATCCTCAGTGATCAGCATTGCTTTAAAAAAAAGTCTCAAATTCTGTGGCCCTTCATGCCCTGCTATCATGGTGACCTCAGTTCCTCTCCTCAGGTGTGGCCTTGGTGAGTTCATGTCCTGGTCGACGGTATTGGCAAGTCCGCGGGGATTGTCGCTGGGCGGACGTGGTGACGCCCTCCGGAGGGGAACCTCACTCACGCTGGCTTCGTGACTAAGCAATTACTGTCGTCGGTAAGTGGTGTCCTGTGTATGTTAGATCAGAACAGGTGCCACTGAACTCCACCGAAGTGACTCGGCAGCAGTGCAGTTTCCTCTCTGGTGGGTTGCCTCTTGACGACTTAACATTGATTGCTTTCTGTGGAATGCCGGTGCTAGAGCTGTGGCTGGACAAGCCAGGGTGCGCCTGTGTCCAGAGCTCAGGAATGAGCGGCGAGAGTAATGCCACTGTTGCGGCGAGAAGATGAGACAGCAAAAAAAAGTTCATCTAGACCAGCATTAAGTTCATTTATACCAAAGCGCATCCTTGTCAAAGCAACCCTAAACTTTGTAATTGAGATATCGTTTAAATATTTTTCAGGCTGTAACATAGATTTATAGGATCAGAAAACAGCAAAGCGATCGCTATTTTCCATTTTACCATTCGATTCTTGCATAAAACAATCCACCATTCCCTGTCTAAAAGCAAGGAGAGAGAGAGAGAGAGAGAGAGAGAAGTAGTTTTATACTTGAAATCGTAACTAGCCGATCGCTTGTAAAGGTCAATAGTTCCGTAGCCGTATCGCGTTGTCAATACAAATTCCACATTTCTGTCCACTTTTGCAGATTATCAATGTCTTTTTGCAATTTCCGACAATCATCTGCTTTGCCATTATAAGCTAGTTTAGTACCATCTGCGAAGAATTGACTGGATATATTCTGACAAATCGTTGATAAACAAAATAAAGAAGACAGGACCCAGAATGCTTAAATTTTGTGATTACAATAAATTTTAAATACACTGGCAATCACTACAAACTCACCTGCAAACATCAACGAAAGGAGAACTTGAGAAGCATTGTCGCTGTAAGCATCACTGGCCGCCATTTGCAATGAAGCTGTGACCTCACGTCTACGAACTTTACGTCATACTTCTGCAGACTTGCATCCATTTATACACTTCAGATCTAAAACGGAAAACGAAATCCAGATACACAAATTTACACTCCGTTAGTTTGTGAATTATATTTTTTGCGGACAGGTTTCCGATTTTTCTCAGATTTGGAGAGGACTTCTGTATGACTATGAAATGTTGTTCTACAAAAGGAAAAATTCAGCGGACGTCCGCTGAATTTTCGAGTCCGCTGAACACGTGTGCGTATCCGTGAAATGTCTGGTGAACTACCAGAACACAAACACACACACACACACACACACACTCACACACACACACACAAAGGATATTTGTTTACTTTAGCTAGCATTTCACAATAAACACTGAATATCATAAAACAGATGCAGATAGAGAAAGATAGATAAAGAGAGAGAGAGAGAGAAAAAAAAAAACATCTCCAAGAAATAGGCTATTTACATTCACATAAAACTTATTGCACATGTTATTTTTATTATTTATTTTTATTAATTTTAAATCAAAAATACATTAATAACAAACTCATAGAAAGAGAGTGAGAGAGAGACAGAGGCAGAGAGAGAGAATGAGAAAGAGACCACGAAGCAGAAATGGGAGTGCTGAACTCTGGCACCAGGACCTAGTGAAACTCCGAGAAGTCTAACTCCTCGGCAAGGGAAGTGGAGGTGGAGGCGCCTCGTTGGGGGATTCTCGCCGGATGGTATTGCTTCCGGGGGGAGATGCGGGGCAAGGGGCTGCTGACCAGGCTCTGCATGAACGAGTCTAAATTGTCCGGTGCAGTTGGAGGGCCGTGCCGAGGCTGCTGCGGAGGAGCCATGGTGGAGGGGGGAGCTTGAGCTGCAGGTGCAGGTGCAGATGGAGCAGACATCGTGGTGCGGCTGGGGCGCTCGCTGTTGTGCACGTGTCTGTTCACAACCTGCCACAGTTCGGTCTGCAGATCAAATAGCTGGTGGGAATCCAAGCCCCCGATCCTCCAATCCAAAAGCCGCCAGAAGTAAGCCATGGGGCTGTCGTACTGATGAACCATGGACTCCAGCTGCGAGCAAAGGTGGCTACAGCAGTTCACGGCCTGGGCAGGAGCAGGCTTGGTGGCAGAGGCAGCACGGGAGTCAGAAAGCGCAGCAGGGCATGGCACCTTTCGGATGGGGCCAGGATGGTCATGGTCGTCCGCTTCAGTCTCAGGGAGTGTCATAGCAGCACTTCTCTTCTGTGGCCCCACGGTATCCTGGGAAAGCGACGACATGAATGGCTTGATGAAGTCTAGCTTATCCCAGACCCATTGGAGCGCAGCAGGAAGATTGGCCCCGCCAGACCCACTCTTCGACTTCATCTTCTTGGCTCTGGCTAGCATGGTCCACACCGATCGGTACCAGTGCCAGCATGCACCATCCTCCACCACAACCGCTCGTCCATCTGCTTCCAGGCCCGTTGGCGCTTGCTGCTGTCCTTGAATGCCGGATGAGCCTTGTTGTACAAGAACGGATTGTCCTTGAGAAAATCCAGCATTTTCCTCCTGGGCTTCGGTGAGGGGAGACAGATTCTGCTTGCGGCTCTTCCGGTTCTTGCCTCGCCCAGCACCCTTCTGCAGAGGGGTCGAGTGGGTGGGGTGGGTGGGGGGGGGGGGGTCGTCGAGGATCTGAGGCTCTATGTCATGGACCGACAAAGTAGTCAATGACTGACCTGATTCAGAGTCCGAGCTAGACATGGCGCAAGGAGCAAGGAGGTAGTGGTAGCAAGGAGCAAGACGGCGTAGATTCGTGCTGCATCGAGAGAAAGCATGAAATGTATCACTCAAACAGTCCCCTTATTATAGCGTTCGCACGACAACTCACACAGTTGCACACACATCCATGCAACGACGTGCAAGTCGAGCGACTACGTGTTTCGCCGTTGCTTCTTCGCCGTTGCACATAGTTGCACAAAGGCCGGACAACTGCGCCGCGCAAGCCACCGACAGAATTAAGCCCCGCCCACGCTGCTTTTTTTCCAGGAACTTTCCGCGATTTCCACGAACTGCACGGACTTTTCGGCTTGGCGCGAAAGTAACATCCAGTTGTACTGCGGTGCAACTGTGTAAACACTGATGCAATTCACTGCAACTACTGCAACTGCTGCAACTGCCGAAAAAATATCGCTCTGGACCGATATTTTGCGACTACTCGTGCAAGTCCTAATCGGGTTATTGCCGATTATTTTGAGCTATTTTGAGGACTTGCTGCAACTGTTGGTCTGCTGTTATTCATGCTTAGGTATTAGTTGCCGTGCGAACGCAAAGGGGGTTGCACGGCTAGTTGCACGTCCGTGTAAATGTAGCATAGCAACATTACGTTACCTTACCTTAACATGACTACCCTGATATGGCCCTTTGCGGTCGACTGGGCTGTAAGCAACATTACCCTACTTAACATGGTGAACCCTGATATGACCCTTTGCAGTCGTCTGGGCCCGGTTGCACAACACGCCGTTAGCAGCTAGCTGTCAGCTAAATCCGTAACTATCAGCTAAAATTGGTCTTTTAGCGGCAAGCTAGTTTAACGGGTTGCACAGGGTCATTTTCCCCTAACTGACAGTTAGTTTAGCGGTGCAACTTTAGAGGTGCTCCGGGCAGCTCTAAATCTCTTCGCTGACAGGTAGAGCGAGACAAAATGGCCGGTGTGATTTATCAGGTTATGCGACAGCGACGTGGAAGGAGAGAACGTGTGTAAAGGGATCTTTTCAATCCTTTCAAATTTCATAGGGGGAAGTTTATGGGCGTTTCCGTTTAGCCCAATGAAAACAATTATTTTGGCCAAAGGGGAAAGACTTGCAGTTTGGATCAACCAAAAAGGGCCCCCGACCCGGAAAATGCAATATCGTCCCCTTTACGGTTTTAGCGACGGGTTTTTTCCAAAAAATGGGGGGGGACACAGTCACGTGACAAGTAACTGTTTCGAAAAACAATACATCTTGGTCACAGCGTTTGCCAACCAAACAAAAACCCCCTTTTCCCAAATGAAAAAAAAGCGAACCCCGAATTGCGTCCAATAAAGGGTCGCCCCCTTTGCCAAAATTTTTTATTTGGGGATGGGGGTTTGGCAGCAAATACAGACCCTGGCCCCAACACAAAAGAACACTATGTAAACAGAGGGGTAAGCACAGTATCAATTTTCCAAATTGTGCGTTTAAGCCCTGAGAGTATCAATTGTTGGTAAAAAACCCCCGGATTCCCCCACGATTTGTAAAGCGGGGGGAAAAAAGTTCTTTTAACATTTTCAACAGCACCCCCAAATTTGGATGGTTTGACCCTTGGCGGAAAAGCCCCCTATAAAAGGAAAAAGGCTAAGAACCTTTTCTAACCCACAATATCGGGAGACGATACAAGGGTTTTAAATCAACAAGAGAACAGTAGAGAAAAGGGAAATGGTGTTCAAGTTTCTTTTTCCAGCCATCTGAACTAAATACACACCGGGCGGGGCAGGCAGAATAAACTTTGCTTGCTAGAACGCAAAACAGGGCCATTGTTTTGGTGTCCCTGTGGATAATCGGGAAATGATGACAATGACGAGGGTTAAAGATGATTGCCAGATCCCACCCATCGAGGGGGGAAAGGCTGTTCCCAAGAGTTGTAAACCGATTTAAACCCATAGTGACACACCGTGATGACACACAGTGACACTACCCACAACCACCACACCACACAACAAACAAAAAACACACACCCCACACCATCACAACACCCACCCAAACACAAAAAAAACACAACACACAAAACCCCAAATTTATCATAATAAACAAATTTTTTTATCTGATTAATTTAATGTTGGACTGGTAAGAATATATTTTGAATTAAAAACAAAAAAACCCAAAAAAAAAATCCAAACAAAATTTACATCTAGAAATCAGAGAGGGGAGAGATAGAAACAGAGAAAAAAGAGGAAGAGAGAGAGAGAAAAAAGAGCGAGGAGAGAAAAGAGAGAGGAGAGAAGAAAAATTTTTTTGTTTTTGATGGTCAAACTCCCTTTTGAAAAAACAATTTTAAAACATTGACAATAGAAAAAAAAAAGCACCCTGAAAACCCCTATTTTGGTGACTAAACTGAGAGGGGGGAGAATGGGAAACAAGTACAGAGAGGAAAAGAGAGGGGTTCAAAACATGTCAACTTTTGGCTTTACGAGTTTTTTTTTCCCGGGCAGCTAAATTTTCCGTTTGATTTTTTCCCCTTTTTAATTTTTTGATTTCAGCAGCTTGTTTTTTTTTTGCCTTTTCAAATTCCGTTTTCCCAGCAGTTTGTTTCATTTTCCCATCGTTCCCCCTTCCCCAAATTTCCTGCATTCAGGGGAAACTTGCAGTGCTGTGTTCTATGTGTTTTTTCTTTTTTTTATGGGGATCGGGAAACAAAACCCAGTTTTTTCAAATGTTTTTTTTTAGCTCAAGGGAAAAAGCTAATATTTTCCCTGGGAGAGCCTCACCTCAATGTTTGTGTTTGTCCCCTTTTCCCGTGAGATGCTTTCTATTTGGGCCCCACCCTACCACCTCAGTCAGTGTAGATTTTTTGACTGCACTGTCCAATGCTCCCCCGGGCCGGCCCGGGCCCCGGGTAAACCTCCCCATGGAAGAGGGCCCGGATGTTCGGGAATTTCCGTCAGGTGAAAAATTTCCCTTTCTCGCGGGGCCTGTTTTCCCCACAGGGCCCTTTTGGGGGTCGTAAAGGTCGGAGTCGGGGCCCGCCCTGGGGGGATAGTGAAAAGAAAGTAAATATTTCATCTCTCATGCATGTGAGCAGGCAGGTTATGCATATGTATGCATGGCGTGCGTATATATGTATGTGTGGTATGAGTGCGTGTGTGTGTGCGTGTGTGTGTGCACTTGAATGCATACATGCATGTGCAGTGGACTAATCACACCTACTGTGTGGAGATCTTTCGGGCCTATATAAATCATAAATGTACTATACTGTTCAAAAAAGAAACGCAAATGCCAAGCTGCGATTTGAACACAATTATTGAAGCTCATTGTTACAAACGTTTAATGGGGAAAATGACAAAAACAGGTCATCAGTAGGACAGAAAGTCTCCCCTGTAATGCTGTGGTAAAGAACCACCCCAGACCTCAGGGAAATCGCCAGGCCGCTTCAAGTCAGTAACGGGTGTGACCCCTCTGGCTGAAATTTAGTAGCCTGGCATCTGCGGGGCAATGAGCAATAATTTTCCCTGATTGTCTGCTGTGGGATGGCCACCCATCGGCCTGCAATGCCGTAACAGTTCATTTGGAGTCGCTGGGGCTTTGGCCCTCACTCTCAGGCGTCGCCCAAACGTCCCAAACGTGCTCAATAGGATTCAATCCGGGGAAAGAGAGGCCAGGCCAGGGTGTTGATGTTGTTGGCGGTAAAGAAGGCTGTGGTCAGGCGTGCTGTGTGGGGCCTGGTGTTGTCCTGCTGGAACACGGCCCTGGGAGTGGCCATTAGAGGCAGGCGTGTGGCTGAACAATGACTGGACGTCCCTGCTGGGCTGTCAGGTGACCTTCCAGCGCACCAGTGGCTCCTGCCTGTGTTGCTGATGGCCCCCCTTTACCATGACATTGCCGCCACCTGCGGAGGTGCCTCGTCGACGCAGTTCTGCTGGTTGCGTTCATTAACCCGGCGGTAACCCTTCGCCTTGTCATGGCGCTGCAGCAGAAACTGTGACTCATCGAGAACCAGACGTGTCGTCAATGGTTCCTCAGTGTCAGTGTCTGTGTTGCGTAGCCATTGCAGTCTGGTCTGTCGATGGCGCCCGTCATTACGTTGCCACGTAGGGGCCTGTAAGCCCTCAGCCCAGCAGCATGCAGCCTGTTCCGGACAGTCTGGTCGGAGATGCGACGGACACCAGCGCATGCCTGGACAGTGGACGAGGCCGGCAGGAAGCGATTGCGGAGATGTCTGAGCCGTATAAAGCGGTCCTGGGCTGGCGTTGTGATATGAGGTCGGCTGACCTCGGGGCATCAGCTGATGACCCTGTCCTCTGGAAGCGAGTCCAAAGTCGGCATATGGTACTGGGGGAGACATTCAAAGCATGGGCCACATAGTTGCACTCTGACAACTTGCAAACGACCCAGGGCGTTTTCTCTCTCTGCTGGGCTCAAACGTGGCATGCTGTTTTTTGGTACGGTGTGCCTGCCGGTTGCCAAAATGACCCGGCTTTTTTACTGCACTATGACCATGGTGTGTGTGTGTTCACCACTGAGTTGGGCATGCTTTGCAGGCGAAACAACAGAAGCACAACCCAATGTTTGCACTGTCGCACCTGGCCCACAACACGCACGTGCACATAGTGACAACCTGAATCCATGTTATCCTAGACGTCGACGTTCAAGACATACATCAGGGCCGGTTTTTGGGGGTGTTCTCAACTGTATGGTCCACCCAGGGGGCAAAATTTCATTTTGCGTTTCTTTTTTTGACAGTATAATTCATTCATGCGTCTTTGTATATGCATGTGCCCTCCGGGGGTTGCAACCTTGCCGTGGTCGGGGGGCTTGCGTGGTCTGTGATCTTTTAGGCTTTGCTGACGGGGGCATCAAAAACTCAGCTGGGATGGTTATTTGTGAACACTGCTAGGCCTGTATAGCCAAGTTGCTGACTGGCCAAGCATTACGTGTAGGAATTGATGCCCCTGGTAGGGTCTCCATGTCAGAAAGGTTAGGAGTGGGGGCCCCAGACAAATAGTAACCCACCTTTTTCCTATTCTGTCTTCTGCTTTCTTAACGGATCCTTTTTCTTTCTTCGTCTCCCTTCAAGTCTTCTTTTCCACACTCCTTTTCTCTCTGTGGTCTCCTTAAGATCCACCGCGTTGGCCGTGCGGTGCGACCTGTGTCGGAGGGGGATGAGGTCTGGTGATTGAGAGGGCCAGCGCTCTCAACACATCACTTTGGCTCGGACCTCTCCTAGACAGGGAGTACACCTTGGCCGGGTGTTACTAATCGGCTCCCTTCTTGGGGCTGGGTCAAACAGGCATTTCTCCGGCTGGCCAAGATAACCCCTGTAGTGCTCAGCTCTCTGTTCCGGGAGTTGGGCATGATCAGGGGGGATAGGGTGGTAGGTTTTTGTTGTTGTATATCTCTCTGAAGCCTGGAAGGGTCAAGACAGTGATTCTTGGCCCTGGCCCCTTAGTTGGACTCCAAGGTGGGTGGGTAAGGGAGGGATGAAATATAAAAAATACACATGGCTTTTTCAAAAAACTACCCCCCCAAAAGGAAGAGGAAGGCAGCATCCCCCTTTTTTGAGGACTTTCAAACAGACAGCGATTTGATACTGGGTACGACAGAAGACAGGTTTCTGGGCTTCTGGCTCGTGATGGAAGGGACGGAGCAGGAAAGACCCATTTCATCTCTGAGCCCTTTTGCCATCCAAAAGGGCTTTCAAGGTCTAGCAGGTGACCCCCCAGTCAGTCAAAAGGTTGAGGAATGGCTCATTTCTAATTCAATGTCGATCTAAAAAGCAATCTGAACAACTGTTGAGAGCAACAAAGATAGTGGACAGGGAGATCAGGGTGACTCCTCATAAACAGTTAAATTCGTCAAAAGGTGTGATTCGCTGCAGAGATCTATCAGGGGTCTCAGAGGCAGAAATCAAGACGGAACTGGGTCCCAAGGTGTGACGGAGGTGCGCAGGGTGACGGTAAAGAAAGGTTCAGAGAGAGTGGACACCAACACCCTCTTTCTGACGTTCTGCAACCCTGTGCTGCCTCCGGTCATCAAGTCGGTTACCTAAATGTTCATGTTCAGCTGTATGTGCCGTCCCCGTTAAGGTGTTTCAGATGCCAGAGGTTTGGCCTGTCAGAGACCGCTGTTCTGGGCAGGAGGTGTGCGGTACTTGCTGCAAGGCAACCCATGATGGGCCGTGTAAAGATCCGGCACATTGTGCAAACTGCGGTGGCGACCATCCCTCCTCTTCACGAAATTGTCCTCTGTGGATTCAGGAATCTGCAATACAAAGAGTTAAGACAAAAAAAGAAGATCTCCTTTTTTGAAGCCCGCAAGCAGGTTGTGGGCAGTCAGACGGCCACAGCATCTTCATATGCTTCGGCCGTAAAGAAAATTTCCACTCGGTCCCGTCTGCTGCCAGACTGATGAATTTATCTTTTCAAAGACACTGCAAGGAAGGACTGTCAGCTCTGGTGGAGCAGGTCCCCCACCTCCAACCCACAGTGAATGCCCTGGTGGAGGCAAAAAATCCGCCACCTCAGACTGCCCAGCAGTCTACAACATCTGCTGCTGGGCAGATTAAAAAACCGCACCCGCAACTCGAATTCCTCTGTCCAGTGCCCGTGCGGGCAAGGGGGTTCAACCCAGTGTGGAGATGGTGGAGATGAAGAAGAAACCCTCACCATCTCCCAAATCCAGACCTCCCCCATCTCCAAACTCCAGGCCTTTGTCACCCGCGGGCAAGTCTGCCAGCAGGTCCAAAGGCCACCACAGTCCAGTGAAACTAACTAATAAATTTGCTCCATTAGATGCGGACGTTGAAGAGGAGATGACCTGATTTCTCTCCTTTTCGCCTCTGCACCATGGATAGTACAATATTCCATTGGAATATCCGTGGTCTAAATTCCAACTTCGAGGAGCTGCAGCTTCTGTGTCAGTCTCTAAAACCTTCCGTCGTGGCTCTTCAAGAAACTCCAATTCAAAGCCAGAAGACCTTTACTCTTTCTGGCTTTAATATTCTTTCGAAACCGCACAACCTCAGTTGGGCTGTCCGGGCGGTGTTGCCTTCTCCTACACATAAACTTTGTTGTATAGTCCTGTCATTCTGTCTACCTCCCTTCGGCTGTAGCTGCGAGAGATCACTCTCCACAGCTGTGACAATCTGTTCCCTTGATCTCTCACCTTCGTCCCGGTTTGTCGTCAGGACCTTGTCAGTCTGATAGAGAACTTCCTCGACCTTTTTTGCGGTTGGCGTGACCTTAACGGTCACCATCTCTTTGGGTAGTGCCCAGTCGTCATCCAGAGGTTTGCTAATTGTGGATGTTCCTTTCAGATTTGGATTTGTGTTGTACTTGAACGACGGATCTGCCAACTTATTCTCCACTCTTCCACAGGTCTCTTTCATGCTGCGATGTTGTCGGTTTTGTGACCCCTCGCCTGGTCATGGACTATGAGTGGTCTGTCATGACGTCTGACGGAACGTGGACCATTTCCCTGTCCTTCTACAACTGTTATAACTGAAACACGTCTCTGTCTCTCAGCTTATTTAAATTATAAGAAAGCAAAACTGGGATCTATTTGCAGCCACTGTTTCTAAGGAGTTCCCAGGACCTGATTTTTTTTCAAGTCCTGACCCAGCTGAATACTGACTTAACCACTATGATTAAATGTGCTAGGCCTGCTATTCCAGTTGTTTTCCGATAAACTTCAAAATGCCAAAAACACCCTGGTTCGATTCACGAATTCCAAACAAATTTCAATGTTAGGAAAACGGGCTCAGCGTCAGGTATCCAACGACCTTCGGGTCAACGCTCGAGCCCATCAGAAACTCCGTGCTAAATCAAGCACACATTTTTAAAATCAGTTAAACGTCGATCGGTCCGGGTGAAGCTTCTGCTCCAGGCTGACATCAAAAACTTTCAAGAAAAAGTGTGGACATCATTAAGAAAATCAAAGGGATGAACACCTGTCCCACTGTGAAAAAAACCATCTCAGTTTTCGGATTCTTTAATAACAGAGAGAAAGCAGCTTGCTAATCTGCTTGCTTCAACCATTGAAAAGAAGGAAATTCCTCCTCTTCTATTAAATCAGCCACTTTTGTCAAAAACAAAGCCTAAAAAGAAAAATCACCCTGCAACTTTTCATCCCGACAACATGGAAGACTACAATCTTCCTTTCACGGTTTTACGTCAAGCTGAAATCTGCCTTGCTCTCCTTGCAGCGATTCCTCCCAGGTATAGATGTGAAATCCATTAATCAAAACTGTTGAAACATTTCTTCCGCAAGAAGGTCTGGACCACCGTTACAGGTATAAACCTGTGTGGACTACATGGTTGCTTTCCACCTCTTGGCGGAAAGCCTCATTATTCCCATCCCAATACCGAAAAGATCTTTCGAATCATCTAATTACCGTCCCATGACTTTGACCAGCTGTTGTCTGTAATTGATGGATAAAATGGTCCCTGCTAGGCTCATGTGGAAACTCGGAAACCGATGGCCTTTTGGCGAAAGAACAGTGTGGTTTCCGCAAACACGGAGTACAGTTGACCATTTGCTTCGTCTGGAATCTCAACTTAGGAACGCCTTTATGAACAAACAGCATGCTAGTGGTAATGTTCTTTGATTTCGGTGAAGGCTACGATACCACCTGGAAGTCGGGGATACTTCATGCTTCCACGTACTGGGTTTTCGAAGTCATCTTCCGCTTTTTATTTCAAAATTTTTTGGCAGACAGACAGTTTCAGGTCCGGGTTGGCACCCCTCTCTTCTGATGTCCACGAGCAGGAGGTGGGTGTTCCCCAGGGGAAAGCATCTGTCTCCTTGCCCTTCTTAGTATTAAATCAACAAATTTGATATCAGTTCAGCAGGGTTCAGACGGCTCATTGTTTTGTGGATGATTTCGCTGTCTACGCAATGGGAAGCCTGTACCCGAGTGTCAGCGCGGTCCAGCTTTTGCGTAGATAAAATTCATCGGTGGGCGGATGATAACGTTTCACCTTTTCTCCAACAAAGACGAAGTGTATTCACTTCCATAATTTCCGTCAGTTTTTCCTCAGATTCCTGAAAACTGCAAGTATGGGAAATCTCCCATCCCAGCTGTTAAGAGGCCAAATTTATGGGAGTCATTTTTGACCAAAAACTTACTTTCTCAGCCATATTAAAAACTCAAACGGTTGCCAGAAAGGCACTGAATATTCTGCGGGTTGTAGCGCACACTGACTGGGGCGCTGATAAGAAAATTTGTGCACCTCTACAGAGCCTGGTCCTTCCAAAATTGGACTTCGGTTGTGCTGTTACGGCTCCGCAAGAACGTTTACCTCAAAACTCTTGGACCTATCACCATCAAGGGCTTCGTTCTGTCATGGAGCGTTCCGCACCACCCCTGTGTCAGCCTGTACGCAGAGGCGTGGGGGGGGGCAGGGTGAAACCTTCACTGCCCCCAACCGCAGGCTGAAAACTGTCTTTGGGATTATTACATCAGACTGTTCTCGCGGAACCAGAAAACCCTGCCTATGACTGTGTCTTTGATCCTCCGTTCCACAAGTAAGTTTGTAAACAACCCTAAATGTATTCCGCAGTTTGGTCTTCGTATGGCAGCTCACGTGCGGAATGCAGGTCTAGACCTAGGTGTCGTATCTGACTTTTCAAGGTTTCCGGATCAACCACCGTGGACCTTCTTCACGCCAAGATTCGTTTTGATCTTGCCGCTTTTTTTCGCAAAGAGTTCTACCAGCTCTCTGGCATACAAGGCATTGTATGCTGAGCTCTGTTGAATTTCATTTGTCAAAAAAGTTTTTTCTGACGGTTCCCAAATCTGTGATGGAGTGGCCTGTGCAGCCTACTGCCCTGGGGCTCCTGCTTAGATACTGTTGGAAATATTCATTCAGATGTTCCTGTCTATTCTGCTGAATTACTGCTCTGGTTTTGGCTTTGAAGTTAATCTCACATTCTTCAAAGAGGGATTTCTGGTTCTGTCGGAATTCGCTGTCAGCTTTGGATGGCCATAGCTGGCCGCAACCTTCAGCCATCCAGAACTTTTACTTTTTTTTGAACTTTTTAGTAAGTTGAAGGCGACGGTTACACATTACTCTTGTTGGGTTCCTGGTATGTTGGCATCGGCGGGGAACGAAATGGTTGATCGTTTAGCCAAGCAACGCCAGAAGAGAGAAACTGTCCAACACTTATATCCCTGCTCAGATGTGAAACCCACAATTAACCGGATTATGTGAGAGCGTATGGCAAGGGCAGGATTGGAACACACAGCGGAATAAACAAACTCTTTCAGATCCGTCAAACCTTACGGACTTCCTCCCAATCTAGTCGGGTGGTCGTAAAAGGGGTCGGGCGGAACGGTCTGTGCCGGCTGCACACCTGGCCATTCGTTATTTTACCCATTCTTACCTTTTAAAGAGTGAAGAAGAAGCTCCGTGGTGCAGTCCATGTCATGCGCCACTCACACTGCAACATGTTCTTTTGATGTTGGGACTTGCACGATGTGAGACACAAAATTTTACAGCGGGGTCATGAAGATTGTTTCAGGGATGTCCCGCCCTGACGGTGATCCTTGGTTTGTTGAGAGTATATTATATTTTTCATCTGATTTTAAGATTTTACGGAAGACAGATTTTTAACAAGTTTCTGGTTGCGTTGTAGACGTTGTCATTTAACGAGATGGGTGAAAAAGTTTTTTTTTTTTTTTTTTTTAAATGATGGTGAGTTGATTTTAACGTTGGTGACAGCCTGATGGGCCTCTGCGGTTCGGCTGGGCTATAAGCCACATTTATCTTATCTGGTGTGGAATGGTTCAGTTTCTGCTGGGTAAAACGGTCATGTTTCACAGCCTTAGAGCAGTGTGGTGAGAACTATGGCCTGATACACTTGATCTTGGTCTCTAGGGTGTGACTCTCCTGTTCCATACGTTCTTGTGGAGTCTGCAAAAAGCGGCATAGCTTTGGCGAGCCGGGCATTCACATCATCGTCAATAACTTTTTGGACAGGGAGTGCTGCCTAGGTTAGGTGAACTTATCACACGCGTTCAGTTGCAGTCCCAGGATGGTGGATGACTGGTTCAAGTATGGCTTTCCTGGGGTGGCTGTTGCCATCCCTTCAAGTCTTTTTCGTATTGATTGTATGTCGAAGTTGTTACAAGCAGATAGAGAACTTGTCAACACTGAGTTGCATTGTCGCTTCTGAGTACAGCGTGAGGGCACAGTCGTCCACAAAAGAGGAGTCATTGACAGTGTCCGTCGTGGACCTTGGTTTTTCGCTTGAAGTCCTCTGGCTGAAGATGACCATCTGTGCGGTACTTGATGACGATAGTCATTCTCCACGTCTACTGAATGTGTCAGTCAACATGGCGAGAACATGAGGCTGAACGGGTGGGAGCAAGAGGCGCAACCCTGCTTCTCTCTGTTTGTGAACTGGGACGGTTCAGATGTTTTCAGATGTTCTGGCCAGTGTGTTGGATTCTGGCCAGCATGCGTCATGTTGTTGGCGTTACATGGCAATGAACTTTCTGGGGCATTTCCGTCCTTCGCCATAATTCTCCTCAATGTCCCTCCCTATGGGACAGTGTTCAAAGGCTTTGGGTCAGAATCAACATAGTTGGAGTACAGGTCGACATTCTGTTCCTGACACTTTTCTTGAAGCTGTCCGGCAGCCAAACACCACTATGATGGTCCTGCGTTCTTTCTGGAAAGCCACACTGGA
>JAFLJL010002277.1:0-22500 GCA_018398815.1 Conus ventricosus | reverse complement strand
GACCCTGAAATGCCCCTTTCTTTTTGGGATTACCCCGTTATCGTCATGAGTTTTTACAACGCCCTTTTCCCCTCCCTCCCCACCCCCCCCCACCCCCCTTTCACCTTCCCCTCCCCCCTTTTTTTTTCCCCAGAGGTCTATCCGGGGTTTACTTTCGCGGGAAAAAAAATCTAGGCGGGGGGCAATGGATCATTCAGAAAAGGCTTTTTCTCTTGTGCCCACCATCGGGCCGGGCTCTAAAAAATTACTTTTGTCCTTCCCGTTTTTTCAATCTCATGCTTTGGTGGTCAGAAACTCTAATTTAAAAAGAGGGAAAGGGCCGGGAATAACCCTTTGGAAAAAACCTCAAAAACAATAGGGGTTTTAAAAAAACAGCGTTTTTAATGTATTAGTGAGCCTGTACCTAGAGTAC
Organism: Conus ventricosus; assembly: GCA_018398815.1. Classification (NCBI taxonomy): domain Eukaryota; kingdom Metazoa; phylum Mollusca; class Gastropoda; order Neogastropoda; family Conidae; genus Conus; species Conus ventricosus. The sequence continues at coordinate 22,088 of JAFLJL010002277.1, read as the reverse complement.
TGTTGTTGAAATTAGTTGTCGGCTGTTTAGAATGGGGATGTTTGCGGATGAAAGAGCCCCCCTTAGTTTAGGACAAAAACATTGAAAATCTTTGCCCCTTTTTCCCGTTCTTTTTAAAAACAACAGGCCAAATCCCCAGGTTTCCGACCACCCAAACAAAAATTTTAAAATACTTCGATGAATCCCAAAAAACCCGACAAAAAGAAATTTTTAATTTTTAAAGAGGACTCACGGCAGTTCTGACTCCCTGAATTAAGTCGCTTGAGTCAATTTTAAAAATTTTTTTGGGACGGAAAAAAGAAGTAAAAAATTTTTTTCGGCGCACCCAAAAAGCCGGGTCTGTTAATGTTAGGCCAGGGGGTTTTTTGGTTTCTGAAACCTAGAGTGGGGAAAGAAAGGGCCCCAAGGCGCTTTGTACTAAAAAAGCGTGGAGAATAGCAAACCCTACACACTGTTTTGGGGTGTCTGTTTTTTCGCGCCAAAAGTTGCCAATTTTCCCCAAGGGCCCTTGCACACAGGGAGGGGGGTTAAACCGAGAACAGCGGGATTTCTTTGTCCAAAAACCCTGTGACCCGTTTTTCTCGCGAAGGTTTTTCTTAAACTTACCGAATTTTTTACACATACACAAAAGGCACGAAAAAAACCCCCGTGGCACGGGGCCGCCCCGCACATGCGCAACCCCAAAACACACACACACACATGCGCACCGATGCCACTTTGCGCGCGCACTAAAAATTATGTACTTAAAAGCAGCAGGGCCCGTTTTGACTGATCTGCTTTAAGTGCTTGAGTCAAATTTTTTAAAAACCCGTGGGAGGGGAAAACAAAAGAAAACAAATTTTTGGCGCGCACCCAAAACAAGCCGGGTCTTTTAAATTTTTTGGGCCTAGCGGTCGGGTTTAATTGAAACCCTAGATTTGTCTGGAGAAAAAAGGGCCCCCAAGGGCCCGCTTGTACTGAAAGCGTGGAAAATAGCAAACCCTTCCACTTTTCCCCCCCCCCTTTCCCGGTTCGCCCCCCAAAAGGGCCCCAATGTTTACCCAACGGTTTGCACACAGGGAGGCGAGGTACCCCGAGAACGGGGGGATTGTCTTTGTCCCCAACACACTGGGGAGCGCTTTTTTCTGCAAAGGTTATTTTTACCCAAAACCGAATTCTTAAAATTTACACGAACGCACGCACGAAACGCGTGGCAGGGGGCGCGCGCGCACACCCCCGCACACCAAAACACACAAAACACACACACAACAAAATGCCCCACCGCATCCCACACTTGCGGCGAAATTCCAAAATTTTGTACTTTTAAAAGCGAAATTCCCCGTCAAAAACCCTCTTTAAAGTTTATTAAAAATTAAGATGGGGGTTTGGTTTATGAATTTTTTTAAACACCCTGACTAATGGAAAAAAAAACAAAAAAAAAAACAAGACCACCCGTTTTGCCCAAAAAAACTGCTGAAACCCCAAAGGGTTCGAGTTTTGTGTGTGTGTGGTTTTTGTGTGTGTGGGGGTTTGTGTTGTGTTTGGTGTGTGTGGTGTTGTGTGTGTGTGTGGGGGTTTTGTGTGTGTGTGTGTGGGGTGTCCCGCCCTGTGAGAGAGAAGAAGAGAGAGAGAGAGAGGGAGGGGAAGAAAAAGAGGGAGGGGGGAAAAAAAACGAAAAAGAGGGGTGAGGAGGAATGGTTAAAGAAAAACATGACTACACAAGAAAACCACGAAAAATTTTACCACTTTAAAAATAAATGGGAAGAAAAAAAAACCCTTTGGCACGTGTACACCGGGCACATGCAAAAAAAAGAAAAGGAAAAGAGAGAGAGGGAAAGAGAGGAGGAGGAGAGAGAGGGAGGGGGAGTGAATAGAAGGGGGAAGGGAGAGTAAAGAGAGGGAAGAGAGGGGGGGGGAGAGAGGGGAGAGGGGGGAGGGGGTCTGAATAGAGGGGGAGGGGAGGGGGAAAATTTGGGGGGGGGGGGTGGGGGGATGACAAATTTGAGAATAATAATAAAAAAACAAGACATGCACGGATACCTTTTACACACAAAATCAATAAAAGCAGGGCAGAGGGAGGAGAGGGGAGGGAGGAGATGGAGGTGGGGGGGAGGGGGGAAAACCTGATTAATAATACATTTTTAAAAGAACTTGAAAATGCCCGATAGCTTTGTAAAATGTTTTACAAAATCAATAAAAGATGTTCAGAGAAAAAAATGTTTCACAATGACAATGGCTTGCACCTCAAAACTGAAAAAATTCTCCTCTTTTTCCCCTCTCTCTCTCTCTCTTTTCCTTCCTCTCTCTCCCCTCTCTCTTTCTCTCTCTCTCTCTCTCTCTTTTCTTCTCCTCTCTCTCTCTCACAAACACACAACACACACCCTCTCTCTCTCCTCTCTCTTTTCCTCTCACACCCCACACCACACACACTCTCTCTCTTCTCCTCTCTCTTTTTCACCCCAAAACACACCCCAACACACACACACACACACACACCACCACACTAAAAATTAAAAAACCCCGGACACGGCATTCGAGAAGGAGAGGAGAGAGGGAGAGAGGGGGAGATGGGGGAAAGGAGGAGGAAAAGGGGGAGAAAAAAAAGAGGGGGAGGAGAGAGGGAGAGGAGAGGGGGGGCAAGGGGAGGGGGGGGGGGAGAGAGAGAGGGGAAGAGAAAATTTAAATGAAACGACGTGCTTTGCTGTTCACAAAAACAAAACAGATATCACAAAACACACCACACACACACCCCACCCACACACACACAACACAACCCCACAAAACCCACACACACAACATTACACGGCACACGGAAAACCGAGACGGAGGTTTGGGGTCGGGGGGGAAAAAGGGGAGGGAGGGGGAGGGAGGGAAAAACAGAGAGAGGGGGGGGGAGGGGGGGGGGGGGGGGGGAGGGGGGAAAGGGGGGAAGGGGGGGAGAAAAGAGAGAGAAAAGGGAAAAAGGAAGACAAAAAAAGGAGAAGATAGGGAAAAGGGGGGGAGGGAACAGAAGGGGAGAGTTGGAGGGGGCAGAGAGAGAGGGGAGAGGGGAAGGGGGGGGGAGGAGGGGGAAAAGGGGGAAGGAGAGAAAAGGGGAAACTAAAATTTAAAACTGACGGGCATGCATGACTTCACAGAAAAAAACGAAAACAAACCACACACACACACACACACACACACACACAAAAACCACACACACCCCACAAACAACATTTACACGGCACACGGCTTTACGAGACTGAGGGGGGGGTGGGGGAAAGGGGGGGGGGGGAGGGGGAGGGAAGAGACAGAGAGAGAGAGGGGGGGGGGGGAGGAGAGAGTGGAGAGAGAGAGAGAGAGAGAGAGGGGGGAGAGAGAGGGGGAGGGGGAGAGAAGCTGAATTGAAACTGACGGCTTGATGACTTAACAAAAACAAAAAAGATCACACACACAAACACCCAACCACACACCCCAAAACTCCCCCCACACACCACACCTGACTCACCCCACCACACCCCCACCCCACAAAACACCAAAACAAAAACCAACAACCCCCCACCCACCCACGCCCACGCCCCGCACGCACGCCGCCGAAAGCACGCACGCACCCACACACCATGTGTACCTAGGGCCCCTTTTTAGGTAAACTGGTTTGTGTGTAAATTTTCCCCCTTCTATCACATAACGGGTTCACTATACTTTTCAAACAACACAAATGTCTTGTTGGCACATGTTTCGGGTGTGCCCTTTACCTCTCGATCAGCGGTTTGTGTTCCCAAAATAGTGTGACCGACAGGGCTTTTGCTTTTGGTCCCTCTCCCTCTTTTCCAAACCGCCCCCCCCCCACCCACCCCTTTCCCCCACCCCCACATTTTAAACATGAATTTAACTTTGCCCTTTTGGGAAAAAAAAAATCTAAAACAAAAATTTTGTTGATGTTCAGTAGTAACTCTCATTTCATGAAATTTTTTTTTAAAACCCAAATATTTTCAATTTTTGCATAATTTTGGGAAAAAAAAGGGGTAAAATTTTTTTTGCTTTTTATATACCCCCCTTAAAAAAAAGGGCAATTCCCTTGTATAAAGGGAACATAGTCAATTTTGGAAGTCTTTATAATGCTTTTCGTTCTTTTAGGAGGTTATGTACACAATTATTTTGTGTCAATTTGGGAAATTTTCTTATGTATGTTTTTTCATTTCAAAAAATTCTTACGCACGCCCAAGCACCCACAGGGCATGCACACACACACGCACACACACCCCCCGCGCACACAAACAACCCCAAAACCCCCACACCCCACAACCCCCCACACACACACACCCCACACCCCACACCCCACAAAGCCCCCAAAAAATGGTTTTTCCAAAAATACACTTTAATTTAAAATTTTGGCGTTTAAAAATTGTAGTAGTGCGGGGAAATGAAGTATTATTTTAATTATAATAATTTTTTAAATTATTTTTTTTAGGCCAAATACCTTACTGTTTAGTAGTTTTTATTTTGTTGTAGTAAATAGTTATCTTCCTTTTCCCCTTTAAATTTGGGCCCTTCATTGCTCTACATGAAACCCCATAGTACTTAAAAATTTGCAGAAACCCAAATAAAGGAAATTTATGTTATATACAACGGTTTTTTAAAATTCCCCCCCCCTTTACAAATGCTAAAAAAACTTTTCATTCAAAAAGATTTTTCCCAACGGCCTTTGGGGGCCCCCAAACTTCGGCCCCAAAGTATTTTCGCGCCCCCCCCTCCCCCTTCCCCCCGTCTTTGTTTCGGCTTCCCGGGCCCCAGGCGCGCGCGCACACCGGTCCCCCAAAGTTCTGCCCAAAAATTTTTTTAAAACAAACCCTTAATTAGGGTTTATAAAATGAAAAACTAAAAAGGGCCGCTTTTGTCACACTCTCAAGTACTCACTGCCCCCTTGTTTTTCATACAGAAATTTATTTTTAAAAAATTTCCTGTACAGTAAAAAATAATTAAAGATGTAGCACCAGTCTCGAAGGCCCAAAAAACACACAAGGGGTCGGGCCCGTTTTTTTGGTTGACTCGCTTGGGCCCCCCCTGCCAGAGTCAAAACCCAAAAAGCGTTTGGGAGCGCTTTAAAATGCAGGGGGCCCTTGAGTGGGGCCCGGCGCCCCGTGTTTAGATGAAAAAAAAAAGGGCCCGAAGGAAAATTAAAAAATTATTTTTTCAAATTCTAATTTGTTCTTTCCTTTTAAAAAATTCCACTTGTTTAAAATGCCCAAGACAGATGTCTTAAGGGCCCTGGGCGTAAAAAAAGAAATCTTTTTTTGGAAATGATTTACCCTTTACTTTTCATTAAACCACTTTACGGGTAAAGGGAAAAAAGGAAAAACACCCAAAATTGAAAACCAGCTGACTGCTACTCCCAAAACAAGCAGAGAAGAGCTACTGTTCGGTCAAAGGGGATGGACATAAAAAAACCTAAATGCGCACTTTGTCCCAAAAAGTACAAGATTGGCGAGTCTGCAATTTTGCCCCAAGGAGAGGGGCCCCGAAATGGACACAGGGGCACATACTGCGGGGATGTCCGTTCCATGCTACTGCCGGGGCAGGACACCCCGGCCCTGGCCAGTGGCGGGAGGGCCAAGCTCTACGGGGACCTGGCGGCCCTTCGGGGGACAGCCAACTTCGTGCGGGCAACTGGCTTCATCATTGAGTGTTTGGGAAAAGAAGAACAACAAAAAAGATTTTTCGGGCCGCCCATTTTTTTTCCCCATGCACCAAAAAAAGAAAACTTTTCTTTGGGGGAAAAAGAACCATCGGCTTTTTTTTTTTTCAATTTTTAGTCCCCGGGACTTTTCGCTGAACCTCTTCCCCCCATTGCCGTCTTTTTTGACCCACCCTTTTTCCCACGGGGGGTTTTTGGTTTCCCCCCTTGCTGGGGGGGGGGGGGGGTTTGGCAGGGTTAGGGGTTTTGGGGTGCTATGGAGCCTGCAGGTAAGAATGTAGGGATGGATAAAGGGCCCTTTGGGTTTTTCTGTTCTCTCAGAGATTTGTCTCCAAAAAAAAAACATTCCCCGGGTCCGGGCCCTTTTGGTTTTTACAAAAATGCGTTTTTTGTCCCATGGGGGTTAAAATGGAAGGGGTCACTGCCCTTTTTTTCCTTTTGTGAAATCTTAAAGATAAAAAACCCTTCTTTTTGGAAGAGTGAATACACCCGGGAAAATTTTTGTTTTTTTTAAGGATTGGAAACAAAACTAACGTGAAATAAAGAAAGAAAAAAAAATTAAAAAGGTTTCATTAAAAACAGTCAGTAAAATGAAAATCTTTACTCCCCTCAAACCACTCAAAACCAGCCTTAAAAACACCCAAACTTTTTTCCCCCTCCCCCCTCTTTTTTTGTCCTTTTCCCAAAGAAATCCCACAGTTATAAAAACTAGAGGGAACAAGTAAAATTCAGTCAAAAAATATAAGCCCCCAAGCCCTTGTTTTTCCGTCGCTAACGGAACCAGGAAAAATGGGCAAAGGGGGGGAGGGGGGTTTTTGGCCCTCTCTGTTGTAGATGGGGGCGGAGGGGGAAAGGGGGGAAGGGAGGGGGGGAGTGGGCCCAGTGGGTAAAAAAGAAAAACTTAAAATGTAGAAATTTTAAAACCCCCCAAAAAGAAACTGGGTTTTTGTTTCTCCGTCCAGACATTTCCACGTTTTTTTAAAATCCAAGGGAAATTTTTTCCTTACCCAGGAAAACTAAAAAATGCAGTTTTGGGGAAGGGCAGGAGTACGTGGGGAAAAAGAAAGGATAAGTAAGGAGGTAAGGGGGAGCAAGAGGAAAGGGGGTTTTTTGTGGGCCCGGTGGAAGGGTAAAGAAAGTGAAAATGGAGGTTTCCCGCAGAGGTGAAGAAATTTGATTTTTTAAGTGTGGACCCCACGGGTTTTGACAGTTTTGTTGAATTAACAAAAAAAGAAAAGTCAAAATTTGCAGGAGTGCAAAGGGACATTGAAAGAAAAAAAAAATCTCCAATCAAATTACTGCCAGCAGACACGAATCATCAAGGGTTTCTCTCTCTTCTCTCCTCTCTCTCTCTTCTCTCTCTTCCCCTCTCTCTCTCTTTTCTCTCTCTCTCTCTCTCTCTTTTCTCTCTCTCTCTCTGTGGTGTGTTTAGGCGCGTTTTGAATTTAGGGGCATGCGCTTGCTTTATCTATCTATTATCTTCTATCTATTATCTATCTATTTATCAATCTTTCTATCTTTTATTTCATTTCTGTGGGTGTGTGTGTGTGTGTGTGTGTGTGTGTGTGTGTGTGGTGTGTGTGTGTTTTGGGGGTGTGTTTTGTGGTGTGCCCTTTTTGATTGGTCAGCGGGTTTTTTAGATTCTCCCCTCTCTCTCTCTCTCTCTCTCTTCTCTCTCTCTCTCTCTCTCTCTCTCTTTTCTCTCTCTCTTTTTCTCTCTCTCTCTCTCCCATTTTTCATTTTAAAATGCTGTGCTTTGCTGGAATCTTTTTTTTATCAATTTGTTTTGCTTTTTTTTGTATTTTCTTTTCCGTTTTGTAATGATTTTAAAAAATTAAATTTAGTTTTTCCCTGAAAAATTTACTTAAAATTTTTTTATCCCAAAATTGATAAAAATTTTCAAGGTTTTTAACATAAGGAAAATTAAAGATTGAAACCCGTGAACAGTTCAATGACTTCTTCTTTTTTCAGCGTTTTGCTTTTGGAGTGTAATCGGAAAAAATCCGGTGAAAATGGCCCGTAGGCCCAAAAAATTTGTTTCAACCATCGTTTCCAATGCAGCGTGCAGATACTACGATAAGTATGTAAAAAATTTTGGGGAGAATATACGATAATTTGTAAAAAATCTTGGGGAGAATAAACGATAAGTATTTTAAAAATCTCTGGGGAGAATACTACGTTTGTATGTAAACATCTCTGGGGAGAATTCTTTCGTAAGTATGTTTAAAAATTTTTTGGGGGGGTTTTTACGATTTTAAATATGTAAAATCTTTTGGGGAGAATTCTTTTTATAAGTATTTTTAAAAAATCTCTGGGGGGAATACTACGTTTTAAATATGTAAAAATTCTGGGGAGAAAACTCGTTAAATATGTAAACATCTCTGGGGAAAAATACTTCGATAAGTTTGTAAACATCTCTGGGGGAAAACTACGATAAGTATGTAAAAATCTCCGGGGAGAATACTACGATAAGTATGGTTTAAAAAAACTTGGGGGGGAAAACCGGGGTAAGATGTAAACTTTTCTGGGAGGGGGAAAAACTTTGAAAGTATGTAAAAAAATCTTGGGGGGGAAAACAAAGATTTTGTAGGAACATCTCTGGGGGGGAATTTCTAGATGTAAAGTTTAAAAATCCTGGGGGAATATCCCATAAGTATGTAACCCCCCTCTGGGGGGAATACGAAAAGTATGTAAACATCTTGGGGAGAATACTCCCATAAGTATTAAAAATTCCCCCAAAAAGGGGGGAGAATTTTCCCACGATAAGTAAAGTAAACATCTCTGGGGGGGGAATTTCTTCCCAAAAGTATGGGCTCTCGGGGGAATTTCTACGTAATATGTAAAAAACTTGGGGAGATACTACGTTAAAAAATTTTAAAAATCTTTTGGGGAGAATTTCTACGATAGGAAAGTTTAAAAATCTCTGGGGGGAATTTCTCGATAAGTTGTTTAAAAATCTTGGGGGGGGAATCCCACCCATTTAAAATTGTTTTAAAAAAACTTGGGGGGGCTTTCTCCCATAAGTAGGGAAAAAATTTTCTGGGGAGAATTTCTACGATAAGTATGTAAAAAATTCTGGGGGGAGAAACTACGATAAGTATGTAAAAAACTTGGGGAGAATACAAAGAAAGGTATGTAAAAATCTTGGGAGAATTACAAAGTTAAATATGTAAACATTTCTGGGGAGAATACTAGATAAAATTTTAAACAAAACCCGGGGGGAAGGGGAAAAACTTTCGATAAGTTTTTGTAAACAATCCTGGGGAGATTTCTACGTTTGTAGTAAACATCTTGGGGAGAAAAATACGATAAGTTGTAAAAAAATCTTGGGGGAATACTACGTTTAAATTTTTAAACATCTTGGGGAGAATACTACGATAAAGGGATGTTAAAAATCTCTGGGGGGGAATACTACGATAAGTATGTAAACATCTCTGGGGAAATCTACGATAAGTTGTAAATCTCTGGGGAGGAAAACTTCCCCCTAAGTATGTAAAAATCTTGGGGGGAAAAAAATTACCCCCCGGGAATCAAAATATGTAAAAATCTTGGGGGAGAATACTACGATAAGTATTTTTAAACTCTGGGGGGGGGAATACTCGATTTAAATAGGGAAAATCTTGGGGGAAAAATACTACGATAAGTTGTTAAACATCTCTGGGGAGAATACTACGATAAGTAAATAACATCTCTGGGGGAATTTTCCCATAAGTATGTAAAAATCTCTGGGGGAAACTCGTAAATATGTAAAAAAATTTTTGGGGAGAAAACTTTGATAAGTAAGTAAAAAAACTTTTGGGGAGAATACTTTCGATAAGGATGTAAAAACTCTGGGGGGGGGGAATACTTTCGATAAGTTTGTAAAAAAACTTGGGGAGATACTACGTAAGTATGTAAAATCTCTGGGGGAAAAATATACGATAAGTAAGTAAACATCTCGGGGAGAATTTTCTACGATAAATATTGTTTAAAAATCTCTGGGGAGGGAAAACTACGATAAAATTTTGTAAACATCTCTGGGGGGAAAACTTCGATAAGTAAGTAAAAAAACTCTGGGGAAATCCCCCGATAAGTATGTAAAACCCCTGGGGGGAATAAATTCGTAAAAGGGAAAATCTTGGGGAGAATACTTCGATAAGTATGTTAAAAAAACTCTGGGGGGGAAAACTACGATAAAATATTTTAAAAAAAAATTTTGGGGAGAATTTTTTTCGTAAGTATGTAAAAAATCTTGGGGGGAGAAAACTACGATAAGTATTTTAAAAAAACTCTTGGGGGAGAATACTACGTAAAATTGAAAAATCTTGGGGGGGAAAAATACGATAAATATGGGAAAATTTTCTGGGGGAGGGGGAAAACTACGAAAGTATGTAAAAATTTTGGGGAGAATACTCGATAAGGGAGTAAAAATCTCTGGGGAAATACTACGATAAGTATTTTTAAAAAAACTCTGGGGGGGAATTTTACGTTTAAATATTAAACATCTCTGGGAGAAAAACTACGTAAGTATTTTAAAAATCTCTGGGGAGAATACTTCGGTATTATGTAAAAAACTTGGGGAGAATACTACGTAAGTATGTAAACATCTCTGGGGGGAATACTACGATTTAAATATTGTAAAATCTTTTGGGAAAGGGAATACTACGATAAGTAGTAAAATCTCTGGGGAGAATATAGATAAGTATGTAAACACTCTGGGGGGGAATATACGATAAATATTTTAAAAATCTCGGGGGAAAAATACACGTTTAAATTTGTAACATCTCGGGGGAAAAATACTTCGGGTTAAATTGTAAAAAACTCTGGGGGGAGAATTCTACGGGTAAGTTGTTAAAATCTCTGGGGAGAAAACTACGATAAGTATTTTAAACATCTCTGGGGGAATTTCAGATAAGGATGTAAACATCTCTGGGGAGAATACTACGATAAATATGTAAAAAAACTCTGGGGAGAATTTCTACGATAAAATATTTTAAAAATCTCCCGGGGGGAATACTACGATAAGTAGTAAAATCTTTTGGGGAATATCCCATAAGTATGTAAAAAAACTCTGGGGAGAATTTCTCCGATAAATATGTAAAATCTTGGGGAGAAAAATCGTAAGTTTGAAAAATTTTCTGGGGGGGGAATACTACGTAAGTATGTAAAAAAAAATCTGGGGGAATACTCCCCATAAGTATGGAAAATCTTGGGGAGGGGAAAAAACCCATAAATATGTTTAAAAAAACTCTGGGGGGGAATTCTCGATTAAAGTATGGGAAAAAAATTTTGGGGAGAATACTACGTTAAATTGTAACCCCTTTTGGGGGAATACCCACGATAAGTATGTAAAAAACTTGGGGAAGGGAAAACTACGTTAAATATGTAAAAATCTTTGGGGGGAATACTCCGGGTAAATATGTAAAAATCTCTGGGGGGAAAATTTGAATACTTTCGATAAGTATTTTAAAAATCTTGGGGGAAAATATACGATAAAATATGTAAAAAATCTCTGGGGAGAAACTACGGGGTTTAAATATTTTAAAAATCTCTGGGAGAAAAATCCTAGTATGTAAAATCTCTGGGGGAATACTTTCGATAAGTATGTTTAAAAAAACTCTGGGGGGGAATACTACGATAAGTTTTGTAAACAAACTTGGGGAGAATACTACGATAAGTATGTAAACATCTCTGGGGAGAATACTACGATAAGTATGTAAACATCTCTGGGGAGAGCTTGAAAGTAGAAATTCTTCAGACAATAACACACATACACACACACACATACACACATGGGCGCGGCCATGCACGCATGCACGCACACGCACACACGCGCAGACACACACACTCATATAATGCACTTACACACATGTATATATATATATATACAACAAACTAATAAATTCCAAGGATAGTACCGAGCACCGTTCCAGCAACTTACAGAGCAGCTTCGTGTTGCAATGATTGCAAGAAATATTGAATTTTAACAAAGCTTGCTCTTATGTCTTAGATTGAAGAAACAGGGGGAGATAGCATTCATACCTGCAGTGGTAGATGATTCTGCCTAACTAACAGTATGTGCTTGAGTGGGTGGATGGGGAAAAATAAAATAAATGCTTCTCAAAATGAGCCTTCAGCAAGCTTATATTCTCCAAGTGGGAGAGACATCCTCCAATAGGGAGGGAAACTCACTAACATATAACTCCTGGTCATATACCGATATTTCGAAACTTGGTGGTTTCTCCTCAGTGACCTCAGTTAGGCAGAATCATCTGCCACTGCAGGTATGAATGCGTATCTCCCCCTATTTCTTCAATCTAAGACATAAGAGCAAGCTTTGTTTATAATTCAATATATATATATATATATATATATATATATATATATATATATATATATATATATATATACATTTTTATAGTCTAATATCACCATCGTTGTGAACATACTCTAAATGAAATCAATCAATCAATGAAACACCACACACACACACACACACACACACACACACACACACACACACACACAAGTGTTTCGACCCTGAACTTCTTACATTCTAACGGGGCAGAACCGCATCCAGATCACTACTCCCAGATGCCCTTCTGCTGCCATGTTTTCTCGTATTGCTGTCATGATTCGAAGTCGCGACTTTTGGATGGATGGGCATCTGAAGGTGTGCCTTTTTAGACGGAAAACTTGCCCAAATCGTAACTGGACATCTGTTCTAACTTAGGGAATAGAAGCCTCATAAGTTCACTTTTGTTCTTCCTCAAACGGATCCCACTAGAAGTCTTCAGTTGCCTCTGCCATTGTCTTCAGGATTCTGGTCCTCTTCGTACCAGAAATATGGAATGAGTTGTTTGATGAGATCACGGACTGAATGAGCCCACAGATCCCTTTGCTGCCACCCCAATACCGAGGAGTTTGGCCTGGAAGCTGCTATACTCCCTCAAGGTGCTGGTCAGACTGTCATACGTCTCAGTCCTGTAATGTGAGCTGGCTCCATTCTGCTTTTGTACGGCACAATCAGTTTGATTAGCATCATCTGTTTTCATGAACGCAAGTGGAGAACAATATCCGGTCTCAATGCTACTCTTCCTGGTGATTTTCTGGAAGGTTTTTTCCATTCTTGTAGATCCGCTGTGCGTTACCAGTCATCCACCATATCCAATTAACTCTGTTTCCACGTTCATGATATTAGAGTTGTTCCAGATAATGATTTGTGGCCTCTTGACTTGTACAACGTTGTTGCTGGAGCTTCTGGTAGTGTAGTGTTTACCCCGGCAGTGCTCACAACAGGTGCGATCTCCTAAAGCATATGGTTGGGCCTCCAAGCGCACCATCCCTGGGTTAGCGCTGCTTGTTTACCCCGGCAGTGCTCACTACAGTGCGATCTCCTAAAGCATATGGTTGGGCCTCCAAGCGCACCATCCCTGGGTTAGCGCTGCTTGTTACCCCGCAGTGCTCACTACAGGTGCGATCTCCTAAAGCATATGGTTGGGGCCTCCAAGCGCACCATCCCTGGGTTAGCGCTGCTTGTTATACCCCGGCAGTGCTCACTACATGTGGCGATCTCCTAAAGCATGTGGTTGGGCCTCCAAGCGCACCGTCCCTGGGTTAGCGCTGCTTGTTACCCCGGCAGTGTTCACCACATGTGCGATCTCCTAAAGCATATGGTTGGGCCCCCAAGCGCACCATCCCGGGTTAACGCTGCTTCGATGAAAAGTTCACTGTTTGTTTGCCATACAGCGTGGCAAGTGGGCCACGATTCGAGACTTGAATTCGATGCGAGGCTGAACACATGGACTAATTGTAATTTAGATGACATGAAGATGATAGTGAAGATAATAGTGAAGATAGTTTGAAGATACAGTGAAATAGACTGAAGTACGTGAGATACAGTGAGATAGACAGTGAAGCCGAACAAAAGGGGTCAAAGGAACCAAACAATCACAACTTCCCCCGACTCTTTGAGTCTTTTCAGTGGGTTGAAGGGCTCGGGTTCCATTTGCTATATTCGTTCACCTGAGACTTCTTGGTGCCTTTCCTGTGCATTTCATGCCCCTGCGGCCTGCTGGACTGTTTTCTGGTTTCTCTTTGGCACTTTTCCAACTACAAAACGATGATGAAGCCAATACAATAAGGAGCAACGCATCGTCCTTGGATCTTCTACCCCAAAGAAATAAAAAATAATAAAAAAAGACATGCCTCACATGTGTTTGTTATTTCTTTTGTATTTTTTTTTCATTTACTTTGTCAAGGCGTGAGAAAAGCGACACAAAAAGCATCACCAGAAACAAAACAAAAGTATAACCGAAAAAGAGCAACACAAACTAATCTCCCGAATGGAAAGCTCTGACCTAAACAAACTAGATTCTGCGAGGAAGAAATCCCAGAAAAAAGCAGCGGGTTTTTTTAGTTTGGAGGCATGCGCGTTCCAAGCAAAACAAATTCCCTAACTGCAGAAATTCATCAGGGTGTTTTTAGCAATTATCATTGTCCCCCAACCCTTGCGAAAAAAAAACCCCATCCATTGCTTTCGAAATCATAACATCACATTAATAATAAAGAACATTAGATTGTGTTTATTGATAATAGAAAGGCAAACAATAAAAGCTTGATTACCAGGCGAATGTCCGCCGGTCTTTTACCACACAGGCATTCTTTAATCTTCGCGACTAACTCCTAGTTTCTTCATTTTTCATTTCAATAACGCATGTGTACCCGCATTAGACAGTTGAAATCTGATTTGAATTTGCGCTTTGCAGGATGGGTGGAGGAGAGGAGGGGGGGGAGAGTTCGCTAGGAATGGATACAAGCGTACAAGTAAATGAGGTACCTGTGTCTCCCTCTTTAAAGCTAACTATATCGATTCAACGCCTCGGTGTAGACACTCAAGTAAGACCAAAAAAACATAATTTCCACACCAATGGCTTGGACAATTAGATACGAGGGTTTAAACCCTTGGTTCATCACCGTTACATTTAACTAAGCTCCACTAAAAGGCTTGGTCTGTCAACCTCCCTCGGCCTTCATAGGGTAACGTAACGTGTGCCTATTCATGGTTGCACCTGTTGGCTATAGATTGAGTGGGTCCTTGATATTGCGCATCGTTCTCCTGGAGAACAATGATGTCTTGGAACCGAGTCTCAAGTGACATAAGACCCTGGTACAGCCAGCCACTCTCAAAACCACTATTGCAGTAATGTGATGGACGCCTTAGCCAAATTTCCTCTTTGTTTGTATGCTTCGAAACTGTGAACAACTGGTTCAATGGAACGTCCGAATTCGATCCACACCCACGATCTCCGCTGGTGGGGTTTGATTGGTCCAAAAGGATTAAGGACCACTCAGAAAAAGATTATTCATCTTGTGAAGAAATGAACATTTCCTGCCCTCTGCGTCGCCCCCAGGACCTGCGCAGGTGGAGGCTGGATCAAATACTCCACATTTAGAGATGGCGTTCTCGAGCCTGGTGGGTGCCGAAAGTCGAGCCCGGGAACTCAAGGAGAAACGGTCCACCTGTCGGAGACTAAGATGAAAAAGCAGCCAAGTCGTTTTTCCCCACGTCCATATACCTCCCTTCGCCGTTCAAAAAAGGCTGACTGTAATCTTCTGCAGCCTGTCCTATCCCCCAACCCCCACCATCCTCTCCAGTGTCCATCCCACCCCCAAACACCACAAATCCCCTTTCCACCCCCGAGCCTAGCCTTCTGTGACCGCGGGCCACGGGGTTTATTCGTCAATCCTTATTTAAAATTATATATATAATATATATATATATATTATATATAAATAATATATATAATAATATATATATTTGTGGTGTGTGTGGTTTGTGTGGTGTGTGTGTGTGTGGTTGTGTGCGTGCGTGCGTGCTTTGCTTTGCGTGCGTGCGTGCGTGCGTGCGTGCGAGTTGTGTGTGTGGTGGGGCGTGCGTGGGGTTGCGGCGTGCGTGCGTGCGTGCGTGCGTGCGTGCGTGTGTGGTGTGTGTGTGTGTGTGTGGTGTGTGTGTGTGTGTGTGTGGGGTGTGTGTGTGTGTGTGATTCATACATATTGTGTGTATGTGTGTATGGGAGAGAGGGGTTTTGGGAATAAAAACAATAATATAACAGGGGAAACACACTCTTTACTGGAAAATCGGGCAAATTCAATAGATTGGTAAGGGGGAAAAAGAAAACGAATACCCTTTATGAAATGATTTTACAATTCTTTAACACGAATACGAAGAGAGAGGAAGAGGGAGGGGGGGAGAAAAAGAGAGAGAGAGGGAGGAAGAGAGAGACAAGTGAAAAAAGAGAGGAGGAAAGTAGAGAGAGAAAGGAGAGAGGAGGGAGTGGGTAGGAAGGCAGGGTAGGGGTGGGAAGAGATAGGGTGGAGGGGTCACAGAGAGGGGAGGGTGCACAGAGAGAAGGAGAAGGAGAGAGAGTATACAATGGAAGAAAACATCTAGATGAGTTATGGAAGTGTACGGGTAAAGGTAGGATTTGGAAGAACTGTTGCTGTAGTTCAGTGCGCAAGACTTTGCCGAACCCTGGTCTGCGCTTGCCAACGCCTATTACATGTCACGAACTGCGATTTAGGGAGGTTCCTTATGTGTGAACTCTTAACTCGAAAGAAAGGAAAAAACTTTAGCGATAAACACAAACGATGGATTCGTTCGTGCAAACAAGCCAGCTCGGACTCACACGCACATAAACTCGCGCGCGCACACACACACACACACACACACACACACACACACACTTCCCGCGCGCGCGCGCGTGCGCGTTTCTCAAGCACTTGGATTCGACCGTTTTTGTCCCTTTTTGAGATATAAAACCCTACAGAAAAAACTTTTGATGACAGCACACAAACATTTGGCTTTTTTTTTTTTTTTTTTTTTTTTGGGGGGGGGGTGGGGTTTTTGGTTTGAACATATACCCAAAAATTATTAGACCTAATGAAATAATAAGCTTTCCCAAACTTTGAAGATGAACTTTGTGAAAAGAGACTGAATTGTTACTCTCCATACATCCTTTTACAGAAGTAATAAACAGATTAGTTGATGCATCATAAAAAGGATCATGTTGTTTTCGCTGTACATCATGTTTCTGGTACAAAACAAATAAATTCATATTGTAGTTCTTGCATAGACGTTAGTCCCCACGCGCGCACACAACAAAACACACACACACACACACACACAAAACCACACACACACACACACAACACATACGCGCGCGCCCGGGACGCGCACACGCACACACACACACACACACCACACAAAACACACACACACACATTTCACACGCAGAGAGAAAGGAGGTAGGGTGTAATTAGTGCGTTTCTTGATTTATCTTCCGATTTTTTGTCTGTTTTCCCACCTACATCTTTATTGTTCTTCTGATTGTCTTCTCCTTTTCTTCCTTCTCCTTCTTCTCTCACCTCCTCCTCCTTCTCTTCTTTTCTTCGTCTTTTGTACTCGAAGTTCTTACAAACAGGAGTGCTTTACAATGGCAACGAAGAAAATGCTCTGTGTGTGTGTGTGTGTGTGGTGGGGTGTGTGTGTGGTGTGTGTGTGTGTGTGTGTGTGTGTGTGTGTGGGGTGTCACAGTGTGTGTGTGGTGTGTGTGTGTGTGGTGTGTGTGTGTTGTGTGTGTGTGTGTGTGTGGGGTGTCTGTCTGTCGTCTGTTTTGTCCGTCGTCAAAATGTGTTTCCACTCGCTCTATACAAAACTTCTGGGCCGATCTTTCTGAAAATGTGTAGGTATGTTCATTATGGGTCACGGATGATGCCCGATGTTTTAGTTTACCAGAAAGCCGTTACTAACGGCTATAATGGCCCACAAACGGGTTTTTTCTTCTTTATGGAAAATATCAGTGACGAAAAAACATTATATGACGGTAGGTTTGAATTGTACGTCAAAAACATTATGACGCATGTTTGATTGTGACGTTTTTCAGGAAGATAAACTGGGAGTATTTATATAGGCTTTGCATCTTGTTTCTTGTTCTCTTGATCCCGGGTCTGCTCTTCCTCATTTATTAACCACCAGCCTCTCATTTTTAAAAGCCAATGAAACTTTGGGATGACAACTGTTGTTCTTTGTTCACAGCGGCGATTTATTTCCCTTTTCTGTTTCAAGCTGAACACCTGCGTGCTTTTTTTTTTAACATCTGCATGTTCCACCCTCTCTGATCATGATAACTGCTCCATCTCTCCCCTCACCACCGGGCTCCTCCCCCGAAACAGTTGTTTCCCCCCCTTTTTGTTGTTCTTTGTTTGGGTTTTTTTTTGTTTTGTTTTTTTTTTGTTTCGGTTTTTTTTTTTTTCTTTTTACTTTTTCTGGAGAAGGGCAGCTGTCCGTCCGACGACAGTCCTCATGAATTATTCGATAAACCCCTGACTCCCACAGAATCAAATCTAGGGTACAGATGTGGATAGACATTCGAAAAAAGGTCACCATGACAGCAGGGCATGATGGCCACAAATTGTAGCCCTTTTTTGTAAAAGGTTATCAAATAGGATGAGGAGGGTGAAGATGTGGTACAGATTTCTGTCCTGGTCTGAAATTGCATGACAAGGCTGTACTGAACGCCCAACTTTCATAGTTTCCCCGGGCTCAAAACCCGGCCTCGAAAGATACAGACACCTGTAGTGTTGGTCAGTTTGAGCAACAACACTCTCAAAGACGCTTCCGTTAAGTGGATGAAACCCGGGTGTGTGGTCCCAGTCTTTCCAGGTAAGCCCATAGCAAACCCAGCTCTGACTTTGGGGCCGGCTGGGGAAAAAAAAAACCCACAAAAAAATTTGGGTCTGATGGAATCGAACTCACGACCTCCCAATCCCGAGTCGGCATCGCTAACCTCTTCACCACAGCGGCTGGTCTCTAAGCAGTCCCCCCAAAAATGTATTTGAAGCTAGACTTTTTACCGCCGCAAGTCCGTTTTATTTTACGCAGTACCCCTTTTTTTCAAAATGTCTAGCCTCACTTTTAGCACGCTATCCCCACGTTCGTTCAACAGTTGTGCGACGCTGCACCGGACACGACGCTGAAGCATTTTTTCCTGTCCGCACCCTAAAACCCCTCCCCCATCGATCCTCCCCTTCCGCTCCACACTTCCCCTCTCTTACCGTCGTTCCTCCCATTCCGGGGCCCCCAACCCCCAAATTTTCCATCTCCACCCCTCGAAGTGCCCGGTGCGAATCCATCGTTCAGCTGGCCACAAACCCTCTCCCTCAGCCCATCGGGAGCCCGACCCTGTGGGTATAAATCTCCACTCTATGGTCAGTCTGATGGACTGTTATTCTGAATTCATCACCCGGGTCCGCCCTGTTTTTTCCTTTCGACGGCAAAGATGGGGGGTTTAAAGGGGGGAGATGATGTAGGCGATTTCCCGCCGTGAAGTGTGGGCCCCCCCCCCTCCCCTCCCCCCCCCTCCCCTCCCCCTTCCTCTTCCCAAATTCGATTCAGGTCCAGACTGTTTTGTCCCAATGACTCCATAGACAATGATTGTGGGGTGCAACTTAACCGTCAAATGGCGTACGGTCACGTCTGACCTCCACAACTTGGAAGTTACCACGCAGCAAAATCGCGTGTTTCTTGTTTCTAAAAAAACAATGAGCAACGACATTGGCTCTTTATTCTTAAAATGGTAAAACTGTTGGTTTAAAACTAAGTAATGAGCATAGCAATGAACAACGACATTGGCTCTTTTTCTTAAAATGGTAAAAACTGTTGTTTAAAACTAAGTAATAGCATATGCAATGAACAACGACATTGGCTCTTTATCTTAAAATGGTAAACTGTTGGTTTAAAACTAAGTAATGAGCTATGCAATGAACAACGACATTGGCTCTTTATCTTAAAACTAAGTAATGATCATATTGTACGTTTATATTCTACTAAAACTCACTCTTGCAATGTATGCATTAAGAATTTCACAGTGGTGGTGGTGGTGGTGGTGGTGGTTGTTGCTGTTGTTGTTGTTGTTGTTGTTATTGTTGTTATTGTTGTTGTTGTTGTTGCATTTAATACTGTTTGCGTGTCGCGTGTCGTGTATGTGTGTGTGTTTCTGTATTATTTTTCTTTTTAATTTTGTTTTCGTGTGTTTCTTTCTATTGCAGTGCGACCCTTCTCATTGAAAAAAAAAATCTATTTTTGAAAGAGCTTCAATATGTCAGCTGATAACTACTTGATACGGTTGTCTCTCTTCCTCTCTCTCTTCTCTTCTCCTCTCTCATCTCTCCCCCTCTCTCATCTCTCTCTCTCTCTCTCTCTCTCTCTCTCTCTCTTGTCTGTCTGTTCCTGTCTGTCTGTCTGTCTGTCTCTCCTCTCTCTTCTCTCCATCTCTCTCCTCCTCTCTCTCTCTCCTCTCTCTCTCTCTCTCTCTCTTCTCTCTGTACATACTTGTGCTGTGTATGTATATGTTATGCGCGCACGTATATATCGTATGAATCCATATGATTAAGAAATATTTACAACGCTAATCCAAAACGCGACTCGAGTACTCACCCAGGTATGATACGTCTGTGATAACTACTCGACGAATTTGGTCTGACATGTTGAAGCCATTGTTTACGAACTAAGATGAACAAAAACTAGTCACACAATGTCGAAGATGAGGATGAAGACGACGAAGACGCAATGACGATTACCATTATTATTATTTTTATCGTTATCATCATTTCATCATCATCATCATCATCATCATCATTATCATCGTCGTCGTCGATATCGTCATTAATATTTTCATTGTTGTTGTGGTGGTGGTGGTGTTGGGTGGTGGTGGTGGTGGTCGTTGCTGTGGTTGTTGCTGTTATTGTTGTTGTTGTTGTTGTTGTTTTCATTACTTTTATTTGGCGATTAGTGCATGCTTGGAAGGTGTGAGGTATTCAACCCCAAGAAGACAGAAACCCACTGAGGACCATACTAATCACTTCAGAGCACAGTCTTTCCATTGGCTGAAATCAGAACAGACAACTGACCATCTTGAAACCACTATCACTGTCACAAACATCGCGTGTCTTCCATATTTTCTTTGCTCTTTTTCGGTTCAGCGTTTTGGGAAGAAAACTTACGGTGACAGAAAGACAAACAGAGCGATTCAGAGAAACAGAGATGAGAGATTTAGAAAAGACAATGAGAGAGAGAGAGAGAGAGGAGAGAGAGAGAGAGGAGAGAGAGAGAGGAGAGAGAGAGAGGAGAGGAGAGAGGAGAGAGAGAAAGAGAGAGAGAGAGAGGAGGAGAGAATAGAGAGGGGGAGGGATGGAAGAGGAGAGAGAGAGAGAGAGAGGAGAGGAGAGAGAGAGAGAGATAGAGAGAAGGAGTAGGGAGAGAGAGTGAGAGAGAGAGGAGAGAGAGAGAGCGAGAGAGAGAGTCATTCATGTTCCGCTAATCGACCGTCATTAAAGTGAGTATTTCATACATCATAACTTTTACTATACCACTTATTATGTTAAATACGGAATGAGGAAAGATAGAAGGATAGATGCCACATTCAATATTTGCCTCATACCAGTATCAGTTGGTTCTTTGTTAAAGTGTCTTTCGTCTTTAGATGTCAAAAGGCACCTATTCAAAACAGGTTTGGATTTAATTCAAAGTTCGAATACATGTACTGTTTGCTGAAATCATCAGGTACAGGACAACTTAAAACAAAATACCCATCTCCTCTGCTGTTTCAGACCAATGTTTTGGACTGCAGGAGAGAGAGAGAGAAGAGAGGAGAGAGAAGAGAGAGAGGGGGAAGAGGAGAGAGAGAGAGAAGAACAGACAGACAGACAGACAGACACACACACAGAGAGAGAGAGAGAGAGAGAAGAGAGAGAGAGAGAGAAGAGAGGAGAGAGAGAGAGGAGAGATGGAGAGGAGAAGAGAGAGAGAGAGGACTGACACATCTAATGTAACAAGGTCAACCCAAAGTACTAAATGAAATACAATGTTAGCATTAATCATTTCAATACTTTTTTTAAGTACACTTCTTAACTTCGAAGCGGATTGCAAAAGGCCTCTAGCAGAGAGAAAGAAGGGGGAGAGGGAGGGAGAGGGGGGGGAGAGAGAGAGTTCTAGAACAAGAATGCATTAATCGCACAATAACAACGGACCCTAACGGAGCAGTACGTGTTTTGCTGCAATGCGTTCCACTCGCCAACTTCAACTGAACGAAACTGAAGAATACACTACACAGATGGATAAGGTGAGAAAAAAGACAACAACAACAAAATTGGAGAATTGAGAAGTGTAACTGAGGCACGTAATTGAATAGAGTTATTTTCTCCGATATAATTCTTCCCAAGATTCGAGATGCAAGCTGGAAAAGACGAAAAATCCTATTATTGGATCAAAGGCTAATATATGTTTTGCCTAATTGTTGTTGGTTTTCTCCAGAATGCAGCTAGGAGATAAAACTATTTGACAAAGCTAAAAGGATAAAGGAGAAGAACCGATCAAGTTCATGAAGAGAGAGAGAGGAGA